>JAHWFO010035267.1:132092-150864 GCA_023313115.1 Rhysida immarginata | reverse complement strand
ATAAGCCTTTATTGTGTGAATTTGATTATTTCTGAAAGTGCCTTACGTTCTATTGGGCCTAGTATTGTACCGCTAAGACTGTGATTTGTCTTTAGGACTCAGTCAGACTGTTGCTTTCATTGTTTGGAACTACTCAGTATTCTGTGTTACCTGATTATGTGATTTTGCTATTAAGCAACTGTGTATTTCTATTTAATGAATTTCTTGGTTAAGTGTTTAAGCAAGTGAACTTCAACTTATTGATTAAAATGATTTTATTTCTGTTTCTAATGGCCTGTTAATATGTTAGTAGGATTTCTAGTGTATTGGAGAAACTTGTAATGGTTTATTTTACGGTTATATTGCTTGTTTTTCAATTAGCCTGAATTAGACTTATTTAAGTTTGTTTTTGTTGTGGTATAGATTATGTTAGGTATTTTGATTTTGTGCTATTCTATTATATCTACATCTAACTGAGTGCCACATTATATCCAATGAATATTTATGTAGTCTTTAAGCAATTTTTCCAGCTAGTTAAGTTGCTGTGTTGATTTCATTTACAATTGCTTGTTTCATCATATTTAAATTTATTTTATTAAAATACTTTTATTTACAACTTATTTGTGCGCTATTGCCTGTATTTAGTCATTCCACTGCGTTGCTCATTTTTACATTTAAATACACGTGATATTTACTGTGTGTCTGCGTAAGTATAAGGAAAGGATGTTTCTTTCGATACAATATTTCTTTTGGTTGTTTATACTCTGATATACAAGGTGTTCAAAATTCGGTTACTAGTCTCAATATCTCAATAACTAATAAGAATTTTCATCTATCTTCTTCTTCTATCTATATATATAAAGAAGGATGTTTGTGGGTGGGTCTGTCTGTACGTTTTTTATACAAATCTACAGTTTTATTCCGATCTTGATGAAATTTTGCATACTTGACCTTCAAAGCATGAGGAAGGTCACTGTCTACCTCAGATTTCGGAAAAATAATAATTATCGATAAAAAATCGATATTCATGTTATGACAGGGCATATTAATGAGAAATATCTCATGACCAACAATGCAAGGTAAAGTTTATGCAACAATAGGTACCAACAATGGTATAAACACGCAATGCACAAACACTCTGCACGGACCAACAATATATATCTCATGACCAACAATGCAAGGAAATGTGTGTGCAACAATAGGTATCAACAATGGTATAAACACGCAATTCACAAACACTCTGCACGGACCAACAATATATATCTCATGACCAACAATGCAAGAAAAAGTTTGTCTAACGACAGATATCAACAATGGTATCAACGCGCAGTTCACCAATAACAATGAGCACAAAATGATGATGCAATGATAAAGCAATCCTTTCCAAGAATTATAACAATGAACATAAAATGATGATGCAATATGGATAAGTTTCAATTTGTAACAATGCATAGAATTCCTGTTATTCAGGCTTTTCTTAGAAAAGAGAGTTCTTAGTACTTAACAATTTCTTGAAAATCTTTAAAAATGATCAGTAACTGGAGATAATGGATAGATAGCAGACTATTGAGAAAGAGTAGAAAGACGACAGAGGAAGCACTCCTTTAGTTCCGTGCTGTATTGAGCAAATGGGAAGCAAGTAAATAGAAGAATCAGCGACCGCTAGACTACACAAAGTGATGAAAGGCCAAGTTTTGCTTCAAGACATCGAGAGAAGAGTAAAATTGCAACAACATCGAGTGTACATCTGAAGTAAGATTACCTGAGTAAGAAATTATTGGAGAGTTCCATCCTTTAAAATTTTTTTTTCGAATTTAAATTTAGAATTTTTACTGTATTAATTCTAAGCATTTTCATGTGTTTATTTTTAAGATATTGCAAAATTTAATTAAATTTTTTGAGATTGTTCTGTTTACCTACAAGTGTAATTATCCCGGGCAACGCCGGGTACCTTTGCTAGTATTTCATAAAAGTTATCTCCTATCAAATCGGGAGCGGGCTGTTTAACAATGATCAGTTATTTTGACTATCACATTTACTTTCAAGGTCAAATTTATTGCATAATGAAAACCGTAAGAGATAGAAAAAAACTCAATTGGAAAGTTGTACAGCACCCTAGTTTAAATCATTTATCCTATTTGATTTTGCAACAATGGTTACCTAATAAAAATCAATTTTGTGATAATAGAAATGTAAAGCCACAGAAAACACCAGTAGATAATGACGAAAGTAAATGTTCAATATGTTGACCAGAAAATGCTGCACACACTTCTACACGATATTTGATGAAATGATGCACAGCTATCACTGTTGTAGTAGTTATTGCTGCACATGAAATTGCAATTCCCTGTTGAAATTCATTTAAATTCTATGTTTCATAAACTGCATTTTTTGTATGGCCAAATAAGAAGAAGTCCAGAGATGTTAAGTCTGGTGAGCACGGTTGCCATGTGATTGGTCCACCTCTTCCAATCCATTTATCTGGAAACATCAAGTTTAAACATTCATGTGCTGCAATGGAAAAACATGGAGGTACACCATGCTGCTGAAACCAAATTTTACAACTTTTATGGCATCTCTTCAAGAAACTATTGCACAGTGTTGTTTAGAATAAGATCTCGATAAAACTGACAAGTGAGATTTCCATCGTAAAACCCTGGACCAATAACTTGATTGTTGTATAGGCCACCCCAAACATTTATCCTCCAAAACACTGGGTGAACAATTTTTCTTAATCAATGAGGATTTTCATTTCGCAGTAATGGATGTTATGTTTATTAACAACACCATTATGCGCAAATTGTAACTCATCTGCCCACAAAATCTTCTTTGTGAACTGTGGATCATCAACAATTTGACAAAGAAGCCAGTTACAGTAATCTAAATGTATTTCATAGTCACGTGCATTAAGGCTTTGATGACAGTGCACATGAAATGGATAAAATTTATGATCATGAAGCACATTCCACACTGATCCTACATTTCAACCAATATCATCAGCAACGGAACGTATGCTGGTATGTTGATTAGCAGCAACACAGCAAGAACCACTGTGGCAGTGCCCTTATTTGTTGCTGTTTTTGATCGCCCTTGTCTTGCACGTTGTTGAACACTAGATACTTGTGTTCTGAAAACGTGCACTAAATTTTCCAACGGCTTATCTTGAAGGATGGCAGAGATCAGGATATCTTTCAGCATACATTTGGGTTGCAAGTACAACACATAACTAATACTTATCTTCTAAATATTTTACATGTGATAAACTATCTAAGAGAATATTATAAAATAAGGACTCTAACATTAGCAAAGGGTAGAAGCTTTTTAATTGCCTACGCGTTTCGTAATAATTACATCTTCAGGGAAAACAATACAACTACAATTGAGGCAATCGACAATCAATCGACAATCGAACAGCGCAGGGAAAACGAAACGAGCGGTCCGAAAGCAACGCTTTTACCACCATACTCATCCAGGAAGTAAACAGGGGAAGTACACTGAACTAAGCAAGAAGCCAGATGAAACCTAGCTAAGTCATCCAGTGGATAAGATTGGGTCCTTTCCCACAGGGTGATTCAGTCAATTTCCGACCATTTCAGTACTATGATTTATTGACCCATTAATGTTTACAAACTTAGCATTTCAGCATGATATTTTAGGCAATTCGGAGTTTTTATTCCCGTGGAAAAGTCTTGACGGCCAATGTGGCCACCACGAACGTTTTGAACTGCTCGCAGCCGAATGGTGAAGTTGTTCATAACTCTATCCAGGATTTCTGCATCCACAAGGGTGCAGCAATCGACGATGCTTTGTCGCAGCTGGTCTAGGGTTCTTGGTGCTGTAGTGAACACACTGTCTTTAAGGAACCCCCAGAGATAAAAATCACAGGGGTTTAGGTCAGGACTCGTAGGGGGCCAAAGAAAGCCACCCCCGAATCGATCTGGAAACCTGTTTGAAATAACACGATTTCCGAATTTCTGATTGAGAAAGTCTAGCACTTCATTAGTGGTGTGAAGCCTAGCCCATCCTGTTGAAACCATTGATGTCAAAGCGGTATACGCCTTCTTCGCAGCTCGGGGATGAAGAAGGTTTCCTACATGTTAAGGTAAGCCTGTAACGTTACGGTGTCCTCAAAAAAGAACGGACCAATGATGCCTCTTTTGGAAATCGCGCACCAAGCCATAACCTTTCGTGGATGAAGAGGTGACTTATGGATCTCATGAGGGTGCTGGGAACCCCAAAAACGAACGTTGTGTTTATTAACGTCATCTGACACCCACAAGTTGTCCACAATGTCCTGATTGGCTTCCATTCCTGCTTCAAACTCCATCGCAAATTGTTTTCGCTTCTGTCTTCCAGTGTCTGTTAATTCCTGATAAACATGGATCTTATACGGGAACAGGTGTAAATCCTTTCTCAAAATTCGCCACGTCGTGGAATACGACAGCCCTTCTTCAATGGATAGGCGGCGAATAGATTTTTTGGTAGGGGAATCGACCAACCTTGTGCGAACATTTTCGACAACTTCGGCCGTTCGAACACGAGCTTCGCTCCCGCCTTTATTCTTGCCTTTAACGCATCCAGTGGCACGAAATTGTTTGACAAAATGATTGCTTGCCTGCTTGGTGCGTCTCGACACTTATACTCCTTCCGGAACTTTCTTTGCACGGTTACAGGTGATTTTGTCTCGAAATACCATTCGACAACTTTGCATTTCTGCTCTGTTGATAAAGCGGGCGCCATTTTTCAACAATACGATTTTCATGCAGCGTCATTGCAACAATACAAACTCCAACTATTTAGAAATTCGATATGGCGCTCATATTCTTTCAATTGTTTATCCCTAATGCACGTCATTCGAGTGAAATTGTCAGAAATTGTCTGAATCACCCTGTATAAGGACGAATAAGTTGATTGTTGATTGACGAGGGGCACGAGGAGCTATGAGATCCAGTATTCGGGAAAGATGGCCTTTTGGATGTCGTCAAAATTGATGTCCAGGACGTGTCGAGGCCTGCGATGCCTGAGGAAACTTCTAAACTTCGTGAGTGGATGCTCCAGAATATCTGCAACCAGAGGATTGGGATGGTCCTAAATCTTCGGAAGCAATTTCTTCAGTGACTCCTGTACATAGCTACCAATGGGAGGTATCTCAAAATCGTCGGCAATAGAAGTATTTGTTGCAACTCTCCTGTCGAGTTGGGCAAAGCTCCTCAAGGTAAAGTTTTGGAAGGTTTGGAGGTTCTTCCATCTGGACTTAAATATTGTAGCCCAGGCAGGCATACCATAAAGCAAGATGGTTCGGATTACCGTCCTGTAGAGCAATAGTTTGCAGTCCAATCCAAGCGCGCTGTTTCGCCCCAGAAGAGCTACCAGGCTGAATTTTGCCTTCTTTGCCTTGTTGATGGCGTAGGAGACATGGTCGCCCCAATTTAGCTTGGCATCTATTACCACTCCGAGGTATTTGTAATGCGTTACCCATTCGAGCTCTTTACCAGAAAGGAAGAGAGGACTCGGGGATTTCTGAAGTTTTTTCGTAATGAACATCGCCTTGCTTTTGTCAACGTTTAGGTCGAGTCTCCACTTTGCAAACTATTTTTGCACAGATGTAAGGCCTTTTGTAACCGTAATATGATGTGAGCGGGATTGCGGTCAGTAGCCATGATGGCCGCGTCGTCAGCGAACAGATATAGCTTGCAATTAGTAAAAGTTGGGAAGTCATGGATGAAAAAGTTGAACAGTGGAAGGCCCAGGACAGAACCCTGGGGAACACCAGCATTGACGTCACAAGGATTAGACATGGAGCAGCCAACCTTGACACGAAATGTCCTGTTTGACAGGAAGGAACTAATCAAGGTAATCAGTTCGTCCGAAAAACCACAAGTGATCATCTTATATATGTGCCAAACCTGATCAAAAGCTGATCAAAAGCTTTACGGACATTCAAAAAGACAAGACCACCATACTTAGCACAGTTAAGAGTGTTGAGATCTGCATCAAGCCTCCAGATCTGAAGTTGGCAGGAGTGACCCGGGCGAAAGCCAAATTGCTCATCACGAAGGAGATTGTTTGCTACACAGAATTCGTCGAACCTCTTCAGAATGATGCGTTCGAAAACTTTTGATAGCACAGGTAGCAAGCTTATGGGTCTGTAGCTGACAGAAAGAGCAGGGTTTAGACCAGGCTTTGGTATGGTAACTATGACAGACTCCTTCCATTGGTCGGGGAAGTAACCGAGTTTCCAGCAGTCATTCATGGCTTTGCTAATGATCGAGACAATATTAGAAGGCAAGTTCTTGAGCGCACTGTTAATAATCGAATCAATACCTGCTGCTTTCTTGGTTTTAAGTCGCTTGATGACGTCGGAAATTTCTTGGGCACTAATGATTCCTCAGGGGTGGGAACACGATGAATGCACTGGTAAGCGATACACCCATCGTTAAATAGCTGAGTGTTTTGGAGGCTGTCCAAGTTTGTCTCACCAGGCGTGGTAAATTGACTTTTTAGGGAATCAGCGATCAATTGAGCCTTATCCCCGTCACTGGTGACAACGTTGCCATTTCCTGCAAGCAGTGGCGGCAATTTGATTGGTCTGTTGCCCTTTAACCCTTAAATGCATTCTGTTGCAAATCTGCAACATACAACTTGAACGTATATATAACCAAAGGAAGCACTCCAATCGCTGAAATGCATAGTGTTGCCAGTATACAACGTACGTCTATACTGGGAAATTACAAATTTTACCACTAGAAGGCATTTCTTTGGAAGAGTCAGTTTCAAAACTTCGAACAGATTGTTGAATCGCGCTCCACGTGTGTTCGAAAAATTCGAATCACTATTACTCCTGTTTTATTTATCATAGATTTTCTTTAAAAATACATTTGGATTCACTGAAGGTTAGTGTTTACACAGCATTATTTACATTTTACCGAAAGTTGTTAATTTTTCTGAAATGAGTAACTTTGTGCGTGTTGCAAATTTGCAACATTATACAAATTCGCCATTTGTGCATTGATCATACCAAACGGTTCAAAATTGTTATAATTATAATAATAATGAGATTTTTTTTTTAAAAAAACTTCTAATAACAAAATGTGGATGCTGACAATGAATTACAATACGTTCTTTAACTACAACGTACTTTAATTATAATTTATCGTTTACTAATAACAATGATTTTACAAATTATATTTTAGGATGTCTAAAAAAAAACTTTCTTCGAGATGAAGAAATACAGGAGTATTTTAATAGCCTGTGTAATGGTGAAATATCTGAAGATGAGTTAGTATTGTCTGATTCAGACTTGGATTATGATCCGGCCGAAAATTAGAAGACAGTGAAAATAGCGAAATTGAAGATAATAATGTGGAAACAGAAATGGATCAACAGCTTCCACAAACGTCTTCCACAACAGCCAAACAAAGTGATAGTGGGTTGCGGAAAATCATATGGAAAAAGAAGAATTTGATAGTTAGTGACTTGCAGAAAACTTTCAGAGGGTATGTTTGAGTGCTGAAATTATGGAACTAGATACTCCTTACAAGTTTTTTTCTCATTTTTTTTCAAACGGTTTGATGGAAAAAATTGTGGAGGAAACGAATCGATATGCTTTACAAAGAGATATCAATAACCCCATAAATGTGACATTAGAAAATTCATTGGAATTTTGTTATTCATGTCCGTATACCATTATCCGAATGTCAGATCATACTGGTTTAGAAAATACGGATAGTCAAAAATACCATGACAGTCAACGAATTTGAAAAAACTTCGCAGATTTATTCATTTTAATGACAACGAAACACACAAACCAATAAGTGATCCAAATCATGACACCCTACATAAAATTCGTCCATTACTTGACCATCTCAATGACAGATTTGGTTCAGTGGCATTGGAACAAAGAATTTCAATTGATGAACAAATATGTGCCACAAAAGCTCATCACCACTTGAAACAATATCTCCCCAATAAGCCTCACAAGTGGGGATTTAAATTATTTGTAATGTGCAGTGTATCAGGTTATGCATATAAAATGGAAATTTATTCAGGAAAAGTAAAAGATCCTCCACTTCCTGATGAGCCTGATTTAACTGCAACTGCAAATGCTGTAATCAGATTGTGTCGCATTATTCCCCGTCATGTCAATACAACATCCACATGGGTGAAGTGGATTTGATGGATAGCCAAATTGGTAGGTATCACATTCGCATGAGAAGCCGCAAATGGTATATGCGAATTGTGTACCATTTGATTGATTTGTCAGTAATAAATGCATGGATTTTGTATAAAAAAGTTAACCAATCCAAAGGAATCAAAGAAAACACGCTACTCGATTTACAAAATTTTCGTAGCGAATTGGCAGAAACACTCTGCTCTTTAGGCTCAACTCCACAAGTGAAAAGAGGAAGACCAAGTTCAAGTAGTGTAGAAAGTGAGCTTCAAGCAAAAAGAGAAGAGGGCCAACACAGTATGTTCCGCCAAAAGATGTTCGGACTGATATTATTAGTCATTGGCCAGTATTTTCTCAGCGAAATATGTGTAAAATGCCGAACTGCAAGGGGTACTCTCAAACAATGTGTGAAAAATGTGGTGTATTTTATGTTTTAACAAAAAAAATAATGGTTTTAAAAATTTCCACATGTAAACATATTTCGCTTTTACGCATAATGTTGCAGATTTGCAACAATCAAATTTTTTAATAAATTTTTAATAAATTCAAGCATTAAAAAAAATTTTCAGTATTTTTCTCTTAATATAAGACGTCAAATAAACAACAAAAAAATTTTTTAAATGCAATTTAAAAAATCATGCATTTAAGGGTTAAGGCCCTCACAGTTCCCCAGAGCGAGTTGTCCTGGACAGACAAGGACTTCAGTTTCTCGCTCCATCTTTGATTTCGTAGAGCTTTAACCTCCTCTTGAACCTTGCGAGAAAGCCGGTTGTACTTGGTCTTGAAGAAGGGAAGTCGCTTACGCTGCCATAATCTTCTGTAAGAATTCCGTTCGAGAATAAGACACCTGATATAAAGAGGGAGATCGAGATGTTCAGGACGCTTACGATCGATAGTAGAGGTACTGGAAGTAGTGGCGTCGTTGACAACACGAGTGATAGCTTTAATATTACTATTGATATCCTACTTATCAACAGCCTCCTTGTAAGGAATGCTATTTTCTCTAAAAAATATCCCTAAAGAGCTTCCAATCCTGTTTAGAGCGGAGCACAAACTTTTTATCGATGTTTAGGCCCTCAAACATAAGCATCACTGGACGGTGGTCAGAAGATAAGTCGTCGACTGTGAATATGTTATAGGGCTTGAGGAAACCTTTAAGAACTGCAATATCCAGCACGTCGCTAACAGGAGAGTGGTGCAATAGTACGTGTCATCAAGGGGACCGGCAACAAAGGTGTCAATCTCGTTTAAGGTATATCCATATAAGATATTGCCGTTTTGATTGGGTCATTTGGAGTTCCACGCATGGTGCTTGGCATTCAAGTCGCCCGCAATAACAACTGGAATGGGTCCAGACACCAGCTCGTCAGTTCGCACGGATCAAGCTTGTGCTTAGGTGGGTTGTATAAGGAGATAAACTTGATTTCACTTGCGTCCACATCGTTTATAATCACGGAGACTGCTTCCATTCCCACAAAGTCTGGAGTGACAGACTCACGATGATCAATGCCGTCCTTAACAATGATCGCTGCTCCACCAAAAGCGAGGCTGGAATTATTACCCAGTGGCCGATCCTTGCGATAAACACGATAACTAGGTAAGGTGAAGATTTGAGTAGATTTCAGGTGCGTCTCGCACACGAATGCGACATCGACATTCCAATTTGTAAGGAAATTGTAAAACTCGATGCGCTTGCGAGCGATTCCCCTTGCTTTCGAAATATTGCAACGGAGAGGCATTTCAAATATTGTTTAACGATCTTGTATGGGTGCCTGTCCATGATCATTTGTTAGATTCGTGCGAGGCAATCTGTGGCACTGCTTTTCCACTTTCCTTGTAGTGATTTAGTAAATTTCCTAGATACCTGTAAATATCACGCAATTGATTGTGGTCGACCATTTGTGAGTCAGAACTGGATGCGACCGAAGCGTAGGATTTTCCCTCTACCGTTTTGGTGCTTTTGATCCTTTTAATTTGTGAATATTTAGGACACTTTGTGTAGCTAGATGTATGCTGACCAACACATCGAATACATTTAAGGGGGTCTTTACCCTTAACATTGCTACGTTCCCTCGACTGGTGGTTGCCAGCGCATTTGTTACATCTAGGCGACTCGGTACAACCTTGGGAGACGTGGCCGAATCGTAAACAGTTGTAACACTGCAAGGTTCTTTTGTTACCTCTAAAAATTTCAACACTAACAGCTAGAGGACCGACACGTTTCAAGCTTAAAAAAGACTTGTTGTGTTCCGTATTTTGTAGTATAACCAAGACCAAAGGCATATCAACATCACCATTTGCTTTTTTAAGCCTGATTGCCTTTTCAGGAAAGTAATTTGCCTTCCTGAGGTCTTCGCAGAAGTCTTCAATGTCATAAGTCGTATCAATATTTCGTACAACGTATTTAAGCGCTTTCTCGGACTTGAGCTGATGATGCTGTATCTTTAGCACATCATTACTCTTAACTCCAGACACTAGAATTTCGTGCGTTTCCTCATCATGACATTTGATTTTAACGGTGTCCTTCCGACCCGTGTGAGCAGTAATTTTTTTCTAGGGACACGTGGTTTCTGATCGCGTCTAATATTTCTTTGATTAGCTTCCCATGGTGACGAACGATGATTGGTGGGATATATATTGCCCCCTTTTCACGGGTGACTTTGATAGGGGAAGAATTGTGCTTGGCCTCGTTAGCACGAAAGGCTACGGAGGCGCTAGCGCTGACATCAACAGTGGACCGAATATTGTCGATCCTAACACCTCATTTGTTCCTCTTATTCTGTACAACAAGCCAGTCACCTCCATCAATGTCAGCAGAGTCATTATCAAGCCTTCTCTTTGTGCTGGTTCTTGATGAGGAGCTATCATCGCTGACCGCGCCCAGGCCTGCAGGACCTTCTTTAATATTGAGTGGAGGAACAGCGTTATCCACTAACATGGGCGAAACAGAAGTAATGGGAGGAGAGCCCATAAATTCTTTGATAGCATTGTTAAGATTGGCAATGCCGTTGGTAGTTTCCAAATTTGCACGCTTTACATCCTCTCTAAAACTATCAATATTTGTATTCACAGTACCAATATCCGTAGTCAGCGTTTCCAACCTTGCTTCTAAGTCCAGATATTTTTTGTTCAATTCGGAACGTATTGCCTCAAGCTGTTCATTTATAATGATGTCAAAAGCAAGAAATCTGGGATCTTTACATGCATCTTTGTACGCTACATCACAAGGACAATTGAGGCTGATTGCGTTCACTATTTATGGACCTACCCCACCAATTGAAACGCAAATTTCAACCGTGGTGTTAACAAGGAATGTTATTCGTTCAAAATACACGAATCATGATTCATATTGTCATGTGTAGATAAATTATATAATCATAAGTTAATTGAGCATAGAGGATGCTGCTACATACTGCTGCTGCTGCTGACGACGATTCTACCACTCGA
The DNA here is from genome assembly GCA_023313115.1 of Rhysida immarginata. Classification (NCBI taxonomy): domain Eukaryota; kingdom Metazoa; phylum Arthropoda; class Chilopoda; order Scolopendromorpha; family Scolopendridae; genus Rhysida; species Rhysida immarginata. Next base: position 139,268 of record JAHWFO010035267.1, on the reverse strand, counting down.
CGGACGACGACGTACCTATTGCAGTCTGGACGACTTTCAAGGCATCGGTGGAATCTCCAAGAGGACTAACAAGGTAGGACGGTCGTCGTTCAAGTCTTTTAAAACAGTCGTTCTGAGTAGGTGCGTCCTTCTAAGGACGGCAAAACCCAGCACCACACTTGCTCATGGCGACGTCAGGCGTTACGTCGACGAAATCCGCTAGCATTACTATTAAATACGCTGACGGTAAAGTGTTACCATGTGAGCAAGCCTATAAAGATGCCTGTAAGGATCCTAGATTCTTGGCCTTTGATATCGTTATTAATGAACAGCTTGAGGCTTTAAGTACGGTCTTAAACAAGAAATATTTAGACCTAGAATCTAAGGTAGAAACGCTGGCCAAGAATGTTAGTAGTCTGGACACTAAGATTGATGGGTTAAAATCAGAGATTTTGAATGCCCGTAGTGAAGCTGCAAATGGCCTTGCTAGTCTTGAAAACACAATAAGGGAAATGATGAGCTCTCTCAATGTATCCTATATTAACACGCCAATGTTAGTAGGTGACGCTGAACCCATGCAAGACAGTGACGATCCCCTACTTAACCGTGCAGAGTCCATCTCAATGAATAGAATTAAAAATAAGAGGAAACTAAATGATGATCAAACTAAGGAAGTCAGTGACTGGATACCTGTTGTAAATAAAAAGTCTAAAGGCATGCGTGTGGACAATATCTCCAGTGAAGCGGCCATCAGCGACGTAGCTGCTGTTGCCTTCCGTGATAAAAACAAGAAATCTGTCCACACTAATCATAGAGAAGGAAACGCATATATTCCTCCGATCATCATTCGCCACCACGGGGAACCTTTTAAGGAGTTTCTGGAAGAGATCACCAAGCATGTGCCCCTAGATAAAATCGTCGCACACACAGGTAGAAAGGATACCATTAAAATAAAGTGTCAGGACGAAGAGACCCATAAGATTCTAGTTTCTGGAGTCAAAAGCAATGATGTTCTGAAAATCCAGCATCACCAGCTAAAATCCGAAAAAATGCTAAATTACGTTGTCCGAAATGTCGACACAACGTATGACCTCGAAGACTTTGCAGAAGACCTCAGGAAGGCTAATTATTTTCCGGAGAAAGCAATAAGGCTTAAAAAAGCAAATGGTTCAGTAGAAATGCCAATGAGTTTGGTTATCCTCCAGAATACTAAGCATAATAAGTCCTTTTTAGGTTTAAAACGTGTCGGTCCTCTAGCTGTTACTGTAGAATTATTTAGAGGTAACAAAAGACCCTTGCAGTTTTACAACTGCCTGCGTTTTGGTCACGTGTCTCAAGGTTGTACCGAAAAGCCTCGATGTAACAAGTGTGCTGGCAACCACCAATCGAGGAACTGCACTAATGTTAAGGGTAAAGACCCCCCTAAATGCATCCGCTGTGATGGACAGCATACATCTAGTTACACAAAGTGTCCCAAATATCCCCTTGTAAAAAGGCTCAAAAGCAGCAAAGTGCTAGAAAGGAAAACCTATGATTCATTATCCGAATCAACTGCGCAGTATTTATAGGACTCTTGGAAATTGGCTAAACCTCTACAAGTAAAGTGGAAAAGTAGTGCCACAGGTTGCATCTCAAAATCTAATTAATAATCATGGATAGACACCCATATAGGACCATTAATCAAGGGAAACTTCGCTGTAATATATAGAATGCAAGGGGGATTGCTAGCAAACGAATAGAGTTATACAATTTCCTTATAAACTGGAAAGTCGACATCGCTTTCGTGTGCGAGACACACCTGAAATCATCTCAAGCGTTCAAATTGCCCGGCTATCATGTCTATCGCAAGGATCGGCCTCTGGGTAATAATGCTAGTCATGCGTTTGGTGGAGCAGCAATCGTTGTCAAGGACGGCATTGATCATCGTGAGACTATCACTCCCGACTATATAGGTATGGAAGCCGTTTCCGTTATTATAAGTGATGCTAACGCAGGCGAAATTAAGTTCTTCTCATTATATAACTCGATGATCTGCTGTCCGGACCCATTCCGGTTGTAATGGCGGGCGACTTAAATGCTAAGCATCATGCATGGAACTCTAAATGCCCCAATCAAAGTGGCAATATCCTATATGGATATACATTGAACGAAATTAACACCTTTGTTGCTGGTCCCCTTGAAGACACCTACTACTGCGACCACTCACCTGTTAGTGACGTGCTGGACATCGTTGTTCTTAAAGGGTTCTTCAAGCCCTATAATATACTAGCTGTTTACCCGGCGTTGCTCGGGCTGCTTTTATGAAATGTTGCAATTTCTGTGTGTGAATATTCAGAAAAAGAACATATGTAAAAAGCTCAGAATTTATATAGAAAAAATACATGTTTTAGGTTTATTAAAGGGCCGTATTTGGAGACGCTATGCATTGGGAGCTCTTTAAAAGAAATCTTTTTGAATTTTCAACATGAAATTTTTCTATTTAAATTGAAAGCTGTTTTCGTTGATCGAGCTCAAATTCGAAGAAATTTTGATTCATCTGAAAGTTAATACACAGCCAAAATGAGCACATGAAAAACGTTTAGGATTAATAAACCATTAAAAAATGACATAACCAAGTACCGAAAGGCTAAACTAAACAATTCGCGAAACCATACTTTTCAACTGCCCTATTCAAATTTCTAATGGACCATAATGATACCATTAAACGACGTACCTTTGAACAAATTTAAACTATCATTAACTTTATGTTGTATTCATTATTACACATCATTCCAAGTTGTCTGGTATATTGCATGCCATATCTTAGCTTTGAAAGTTCCAATGAACCGTAATGGTTCTACTAAACCAGATGCCTTCGAACCAAATTCGACTATCTTTAATTTTACGTTGTATTCAACATTACACATCAATCCAAGATTTTTGATATATTACATGCCATATCTTAGCATTGAAACTTCCAATTAACCATAATGGTTCCACTAAACCAGGTGCTTTGGAACCAACTTCTACTATCATTAATTTAAAGTTGTAGTCATTCATTCCGCATCATTCCAAGTTGTTTCATATATTAAATGCCGTATCTTAGCATTAAAAGTTTTCAATGGAGCAAAATGATACCATTAAACCACGTTTGAACAAATTTGAATTATCATTAATTTTACGTTGTATTCATCTTTACACAAGTTGGAAATGACCATAGCAGTTGAAAAGGACGTTAATACCAAACAAACCAAACCAACTAACCAATCAAGTTGTTTGATATAGTACATGCAATATTTTAGAATTGAAAGTTCCAATAAACCATAATGGTTCCACTAAACCAGGTGCCTTTGATCCAATTTCGACTTTCATTAACTTTACACATCATACATGACACATCATTCCAAGTTGTTGATATACAGGGTGAGGAACATAAGTTCCTGATTTCAAAACGCAACAAAACCCATTTTGTTTTATATATTTTATTTATAATTTAGGTAGATATTTAAAGTTTTGTTTTAGACAGTCTTGAAAATCATATGAGGTAGATGATGCCCTCCCTGGTCCATACATCGAATAAGCCGATTTCTGGCGTTGCCCATTGCATGGGGTATTCGGCAATTTCTGTCCGGTTGTTGGCTTTCAGGTCTTGCAGGGTCCTTGGACGGTGAGCATAAGCGCGGCATTTCAAAAAATTGAACCATAAAAACCGCAAGGGGTCAAATAGGGGGAGCGGGTTGGCCATTCCAAATCGCCCCTTAATGAGATGAGGTACTCCGGGAAGTGTTCCATCAAAATAGCCATTGATGCCTTTGAAATGTGAGCCGTTGCTGCGTCCTGTTGGAACCATATGTCCCCTAAGTTCAATTCAAGAAGTCGTGGGAAAAAATTTCCTCCAACATGTTCACATATTGGTCTGAATTCACTGTCACTGTTACCTCATTTTCTTCGACAAACCAGGACAATTAACCCCAGCTGAGGAAATTGCACACACCACTGTGACTTTAGATGCAAAGGCGTTTGATGCAATTCTCGGGGGTTGTTGTCGGTCCCGTAGCGCATGTTGACTCATCCAGTTAAGTTAAAATCAGCTTCATCACTGAAAAAACAATTGTGTCCTCAGGAATGTTTTTGAGAAGTACCTCACATGATTTCCCCTGGAAATTGAAGTCACATTCGGAGAGTTCCTGCACAATCGCCAGCTTGTAACGATGGTAATGAAGGTCATCGTGAAGAATTCTCCTCATTGAACGATCGGAAAGTCCAAGGGCAAACGCATGTTTGCGCGCAGAATGCCGTGGGGATCGCAAGATTGAAGCTCTCACTGCCTCAATGTTCACACGTGATCTGATTGGCCGAGGGAATCCAGATATTCGGCTTGTCGTACTCGATGTTTGTCTGAACGTAGTGACCCATGTAACAACTGATTTTCGGTCCGGAACACGGCCCAACGGGGTGTACTGAACCACCGTCGAAAGGCGCGCTGGGTTGCCATCACAGATGAACCGTTCGAAAAGTCGGCCTCGACAGCAAACGCTCGCACTTCACTGTTCCGACGCATCATGGTGACTGAACTGGAAGAGAACAAAACTTTAGAACTATGCCTGTGGAATGAAACCACTCCTGTCCCGCTGCAGCCACTACAGCCTGAATTGCGCACATTTCAAAAAAGGAAGTTACATTGCCCCACCCTGTATTACAAGCACCAGGTGCCTTTGAACCAATTTTAACTATTAAGAATTTTGCATTATATTAATTTATAACACATCATTCCGAGGTGTTTGGTATATTACATGCAATAGTTTAGCATTGAATGCTCCAATTAACCATAATGGTTCCACTAATCCAGGTGCCGTTAAAACAATTTCAACTATCATTAATTTTACGTTATATTCGTTTATGACACGTCATTCCAAGTTGTTTGGGATATAAGATGTCATATCTTAGCATTGAAAGTTTCAGTGGACCATAATGATACCATTAAACCACGTACCATTGAACCAATTTGGAATATCATTACTTTACGTTATAATAATTCTGACACATCATTCCAAGTTGTTTGATATATTACATGCCATTTCTTATCATTGAAAATTCCAATGAATCATTATGGTTCCACTAAACCGGGCGCCTTTGATCCTATATCGACTATCAATAATCTGACTTTATATTCATTCCTGACAGATCATTCCAAGTCGTTTGATATAAAACATGCCATATCTTAGCATTTAAATTTCCAGTGAACCATAATGGTAGCATTAAAGCTGGTGCCTTCGAACCAATTCGACTAACATTAATTTTACGTTGTAGTCATTCATTACACACCATTCCAAGTTGTTTCATGTTTAACTTGCCATATCTCAGCATTGAATGTCCCAATGAACCATAATGGTTCCACTGAACCAGCTGCCTTTAAAACAGTTCCAACTATCATTAATTTTACGTTGTATTCATTTATGACACATCATTCGAAGTGTTTTGATATATTACATGCCACATATTAGCATAGAAAGTTTCAGTGAACCACAATGGTTCCACTAAATCCCAGGTGCTTTTGAACCAATTTAGACTATCAATAATTTTTATTTATATTCATTCATGACACGTCATTCCAAGTAGTTTGATATACAGGGTGTCAAAAAGTATGGTAACACGGCCGATATCTCGGAAATGAAGCATTGTACGAAAAAATGTCCAGAATCAATAGCGAGTTATTTCGTGGGGGAAATTCATTAGTTGGGGGGGGGGGTACTTTGAAATCTTAAACAGTAGCCCCTATTTTTAATCTTATGTTCAGACTGTACACAGTTTTCGAGAAATGTTTTATTCTTGGTGTTTTTTCAATTGATCCAACCGTTTAGAAGATAGAGGTCCTGAAAGTGTAGAACTTTTAATGTTTTGAACCCAATTTTATCGATGAAGTCAAAAAGATAGAGAGTGTGTCTTACAAACATTCCTATTCTAATTTTTCATGTGTTTAAGAATCCGAAGTCAGAATTTCAAAAATACAATATTTATCAATAAATATTTACATACTCTGCCTCCATAGGACTGCTGCCCCCAAGACTTTGCTTGTGCACTAAAAATTTTGAATTTCTGAAATTTGATTTCGGATTCTTAAAAACCTTCAAAAAGTAGAATAGGAATGTCTTCAAGACCCACTCTCTATCTCTTTGTCTTCATTGATAAAATTGGGTTCAAAACTTTAAAAGTCCCAATACGCAGAACGATTAAAGAAAGAAAGTTCGGACCAAAAATCGATAACTTTTTTGTTATTAAAGAAAGAGTGTTAAATCAATAATAAATGTTCTACTTCACTCCCTCTGGCATGAATGCATGCTTCACAACGTCGCCGCATGGACTGACGTAAAAAGTTCAAAAGTTCCTGGTTCTTCGCGAATCTGGTCCGCAGCTATGGCGATTCCGGCTACCAGCTCTTCATCGGATCCCACTGGTATCTCGTATACCAATGTCTTTAAGTGTCTCCGCAGATTCCAAACAACTGTTTCCTGCAGGTAGGATTTCAACATTTTTTATCTCAAAAACATTGCCCCAGAGAAAAAAATGAAAGAAGTAAATGTTGCTTAGATTTATCCCTCTATCACCTAGAAGCCGAAAGAAATATACCTGCCGAATTTCAAGTTTGTAGGCGTCATAGTTCTGGAGATTTCGTAATGAATGAATGAATGAGTGAGTGTATACATTTTACGCTCTTTCTTTTATATAATAGTATTTTCCCCCTGAAAAAATCCTCGTCGTCCTCGGCCGGGATCGAAGCCACATCTACGGGCATCAGAGCAACACTATCTGGACAGAAGGCCTGATAACGGAAACGTCATACACTGTTACACCATCATTAGTCGTCCATTGTTAATCCTATTTCTACCAATAATAAGCCCTAAATTTGGTCGATTAATGATGATGTAACAATGTATGACGTTTCCGTTATCAGGCCTTCTGTCTAGGAGGTGTTGATCAGAGGAGATCACGCAACCACTGAGCCATCGAGGCCAATAAGGAAAAGTAAAGTTGTCTGCTAGACAGAGAGTAATGCCCACGGAAATGACCAGAGAGCGCCAGTGAAAAACATCACGCTTTAAACAATGGAGTTTCCCATCCTGTATTTCTTCATCCTGTATTTCTTCATCCAATGCCTATTGTTGTAGAAACTTTACTCTGCATTGTAGGAGATGACATACATTGGGCGAGGTCAAAAAA
>JAHWFO010035267.1:103409-122092 GCA_023313115.1 Rhysida immarginata | reverse complement strand
GTTGCTTTGATTTTGTAGGTGAAATAATGAAGTAGAGGAATAATGCTGACGCCGGAACAACGTGTAGAGCTAATACTTCTTTGTGGAGATCACCACAGAACATCTCGAGAAGCTGCAGACGAATTTCATCGCCGGCACCCTTTTACGCGTGACAGAAGAAAATTTGGATCGTGTGAGACATTGTCTTCGAGTGCATGGTGCACATTTTGAACATGAACGATAAGTTTGCGAAACCGTGTGAACATAAAGCCAACAATCATAAACTTTTCATATGGCACGCGACTTTTGAGACACACGATATTTCTCTTTATTCTGTTATTTAGAATATATCTGTATATGAAGGAAAAACCTCTTACCACAAAAGAGTATTCGAGATAAGAAACGCCGGATACGTATTTCGAAGGCTACGCGTTCATTCTCAACGGCAAGATTGAGACTGACAATAAAATTTATATAACTATAAAGATTAAGGACTAAGAGAGGATCGGAGTAAATGGCTAGAATCAGGAGGAGTCAATCAGAAATGATATACAAAGAATATAAGGAACATTCTTGAAACAAAAAAGAACATAACAAAAAAAGTCTATAAATTGGAACAGGAAAACTAAAACCGAAGATTCAATAAATCAAATAGAACAGACTCCGGGATGAAATGAAATTTTGGTTTGGGGAGGTGATTTTGGGAACAATTCCCTTGAACTCAAGCTTTCGCTACTTTCCTACATCTTCCTTGCAGAGGTTAATCTCCTGATATTGATATGATTATAAGAAAGATATATTCATACTTCCATCAGAATGAGGTTAGCAAAGAAGAGAGACTGGTTTTATTTAATGAAACAAAATATAAATTACAACAAATTACATAAATTTTATGTAAATTGCAAAAACCTAAAATTTTAACAAATGTGTTTAATATTTTCTGTTCCTGGTTTTAGGTACCTGCCGAGCGAACCTGCTCTGATGCCAGCATTAAGCCTCATTGGTGTACATGCTTAAACAAACGAGATATATCTACTAAAGACATCATCGCAATTAAAGCCGCCGATGCCGTGGTGGAATTTATAAACGGATACACAAACAATAGCCGAAATTCTTGCGAAATTCTCTCGATGAATTCAGTTCTAAAAGCTTTGAAATACATTCCAACAGAAGGTACGCATTTATTTTTAATTAATTAATTTTTTCCAAAAATATAATTAGGCTTCATGTTTGGAATTTTATTTAAATATACATGTAAAAAGGAAAAGGAAAGATACCACCCAAAATACAAATTCTAGTTTCTAGACGTGAATCTAAACGCGATTCTAAATAAATAAATTGGAATGATATATTCGCACAAGCCTCCCACTTTGTCTTCGTCCTGAAGAAAAGGAAACATATAAAAATTATATTCTGTTTGCTGGGAGGGAGGGGGATGCTGAAAACCTTAATAACTGCAAAATGGCTAATCACAGTCAAAAAATTTTCTTTACAAAAAATTTTTCTCTCAATGAATGGAGTCTGTATATGTCATGTTCATTGAATTTTGTTCGCTGGAATCAATGCTACAGCCATTTTCTTATTTTTAGATAAAAATTAATATCTCTTAAAAGGCTTGTAATCAAATTTCATAAACAATGCGTCAAGACACAGTTTAAACTTTAAACGATCCTATACAGGGTGTTTTATAATTGGTGTCCCGTCTTTAGGTCCAAATAACGACTCAAGGGGAACAGATTGGGGGAAAATGAATATTGATTATTTGGCTTTAATGTCCCCTAATTCAGAATAAAAACATTTCGCGTCCCTGGGAGTGAATGGGTAAATTTTGAAAATTTTAATTTTGTAGGGGTAGGGGTTAGACCCCATGTATTATTTAGAAAGTTGTAGAGCATCATGTAAAATGTGGGTTTAGCAAAACACCGTGAAAAAATCTCATGCCCTGCCCCTTTATCGAGTGGGTAAAGTGAAAGGTATGGCTAACCGATATAGACAAAACCATACTTATTAGAAAACAGTAGGGCCTACATTTAGAAAATTAATGATAATGAATGAAAAAAATTAGGGCCCATTAGCTTTTCAGGGTAACGACTCATTCATTCTCATTCATTTTCAAATGTACTGTTTTCTAATAAGTAATAAAGTTCTAATAAGTTTCTAATGAGTTTTTCTGTTTTTGTCTACATTAGCTAGCCATACCTTTCACACTTTCCGGTTTGAAGTGTGATGTTCGAATAAATTCTTCCATCACATTTTTACTTATAATATTTTATCTGACTTTCAGCCATTAAATTTGTGTGTGCTACAAGTTTTGACCATTCACTATCATTTCAATTTTAAAAATATTTTGCCCGGGGAATAATTTTTTTAATAATTTTGTTATTTCAGTAGTACAAATTCTTTTTGTACTATTTTGGATAGTAGAGAACAGGATATTTTGGTCATGGCTGTTACATATGATAATTAATCTTTCATATTAATTTTCTGGCTGTTTGTCATTTAAATTCTTCCTATCTATTTATTGTTTCTTTGCTTTGAGCAGAATACAAAAGGATATAAGTAAAAATAAAAAAAAAACATGTGTACACATTTGCACCTGCAATATTTATTTAAGGATCCTCTGGTTTTTGACACTCTATTAATCTGACTAGATTAAGTTGATTTAAATTTTTTGATAAGGCTTTGCTGTTAGATTTCACCAACAATGTCTTTGTAATACATTGATTGTTGTTAAGTTTTTAAAGGTTGTTCTCCTATTTACATAATTATGCTCTGAAGAGTGCATTTCTATTGTTGCCGCGTGCTAGCCGTGTGCGTCTTGACTGTTGCTCCAAGAGTATAAATTCATCAACATTGAATTTTTTTTCAGTATTTCACTACTTTGCTGCTCTGCCAGGATGCTACCATGAGGCCTTTCCACCTTCTTTAGCCACTACAGCGTTCACCCTTCAGTCTGATGTTTGATGTAACCCTTTTCCCATTTCATCTTCCTCGTCCACTTCTGTCGAGATGGTCATTTTTTTTTATAAACTGTGATCCAGATTTGTTTGGTCATCCCAGACAATCTCTTCTCCGGAAGTAGTCTTCATTATACCAGTCATTCACTATGTAACTTGTAATACTGCTGTCTGTAGTGAGCTAGTTAAGCCCCTGGGGATTAAATATTAACTTTTAATCTAGACAGTTAACCTTTCTAAATTTTGAAATTTTTCTTATGTAATTTTCCTTCTTATCTTCCGTCTTGAACTATAATGTAATTCCAATTATTTTTAAACAATATTTTAAGGAAGTTTTATTATTATTTTTTTGGTTAATTTTTATCCCTAGTGCATCTAAGCAAATGGCTGAGTAGAATAGTCAAATTCCTTGTTTTTAATTTTCTTATATTTAATTTTTCCTTTACAATTTTTTTTTTTTTTTTGAAGACGAGAAGTTTCTTCAATTTCTTATTAATTTGCTGTCAAATATAATTTTAGCTTTTCTATGTGAATTTTACAACTCTTTTTCTATTTGACAATGCATTATGTGCAATTATTTGGATTTTGAATCTAGCCTGGCTCAATATGATGTCTTTGCTTCTTTCTAATTGTGATGGCCACACAATTATTTTCAACATTTTTTATCAGTATTTCTGATGCATTTTGCACAATTTTTCTTAGCAATTTGATGTTCCTACATTCAGTTAGGAATGGATTTATATTTCATGTCTAATTCACATACAATTGTAAATTTTTTTATTTAAAAGCTTTGCAGTAATGTTATTTTGTTTTTATTAAACTTATGGGGATAATCATTTATAAATTACTACTTTTTTATGTCATTAAAGATCCCTATTGAAATTTTCTGCCTATGTTTTCTTGCCTGCAAGAACACCTCAATTGCATACAACCCTATTTAGTCTAGTTTTATCATAACTTTGTTTAAATTCTTCTTGATATCTTATAAACACAACGCAATGTTAAATCTAAATGATGTTTAGGTTTCAAATCCACTATACGTTATACCGGGTGGGCAAGAAATAACGTGAGGTGTTCAGAGATCGCTAGCGGGAATTCTATTAAGCCAAATGCAGTATATTTTGGTGTATATACTTAGTGGAACATGCAGTTTCGATTTCTGCAAAAAAAAAATAGTACCAAAAGTCGCCATAGGGGGCGCTTATTTCAAGAAAACAATGAATACCTAATTGTCAAACCGTACAAACCAACTTTAGTAACAACAATAAACAATGTTTTATTTTTAATTACAAATGGGTTTCAATATGACCAGCAGTGTGCTATTCCAATAGCTGCATGCGGTACATGACATTTTCTACGGTAGCTCGCAGCATATCTGCATTAATTAGTCTGATATGTAACGTTATTTGATCCTTTAAGGTTGAGAGGTCAGATATGTGCTTGATACACAAGGCTTTTCAAATAGCCCCATAACCAAAAATCACAAGGGTTGAGATCAGGCGACCTGGGTGGCCATACCATGGGAAATGCACGACTAATTATTCTGTTGTCTGAAAAACGTTCTCGCAAGATCTGGTGCACCTGACGTCCGATGTGCGGAGATCCTGCATAAAAATGGTAGAATCCAGACAACCCTTTTCCTGCAATCGTGGTATCACAAAATTCTCAAGCATATCGGCATACATGGAAAAATTGACGGAACAAGTCACCGGTTCACGGGGACGGATTTCTTCAAAAAAGTACGGGCCGATGATGAAAGAAGCAGTAAAGCCGCACCATACTGTTAGTTTCGGTGAATGCATAGGAGTTGGCAGACACACTTGTGGATTTGATGCAGCCCAAATACGGCAGTTGTGGGTATTGATATCACCATTCAAATAAAAATGTGCCTCATCACTCCGTAAAATTTGCCATGGCTATGCATCATCCACTTCCATACGTGTTAATAATCTCGACGAAAAGTCAGTTCGGGTACGTTCATCTCCAGGAAGCAATTGTTGAACAGGTGTGAGTTTATAAGGATAAAATGTCAATATCTTATGCAATATTTTCCTCAACGTCGAATATGGGATATCTGTTTGGCGTGCTATTGCGTGTGCACTGCTGGTACCCTGCACAGTAGTCATCTTCTGTTCCACAACAGCAGTTGCAACTTCTTCAACGTGTTGCTGCCTGATTCGTTTGCGTCCCCGGCCTGGTTGCACTCCTACAGTTCCGGTAGATTCTAATCGTTCAATCATTTTCCGTAAGTTAGTTATGCTCATCGGTCCTCTTCGTAACGTTTTCAATCGCCGGAATTCACGAAGGGCAGCACTTGCATTGTCGCTCTTCTGAGAAATCAACTTGACTAATAATGCCCGGTCAGGCAGAGTAAGCGTGATCGTCAGGCCATTCGTTCGTGAATGATGGGAAATCCTCAGCCTTGCCTTTTATTGTCATGATAGCTCAACACGGAACGCGCTTATGCAAATGTATTCATTGTTTTCTTGAAATAAGCGCCCCCTATGGCGACTTTTGGTACTATTTTTTTTTTCAGAAATCGAAACTGTATGTTCCACTAAGTATATACACCAAAATGTACTGCATTTGGTTATATAGAATTCCCGCTAGCGAGCTCTGAACACCTCACGTTATTTCTTGCCCACCCGATATATTGCCATCTTATCTTTAAATTTAATCTCACTCATGTTGTGGGAGTACAGTTTCCTTTATTTAGTTAAATTTCTGATTCTAGAACTTCAATTAAAGGAATTTAATTAATTGCAGTAGCTTATTTTTGGTGTTTTAAACATAAAATTTTAAAAGCCAATATTTAAAAAGATAGGGATTAATTTTCTGAATAACATAGATATTACTCTTGGTCACAAGATAGGTTTGAATTAATTTAAGAGCAGCATTCTCTATTAAAACCTTATGTTTAATTTAAGAAAAACGTTTTATAATTATTAAAACGTTACAGAAGCTACAAAAATAAAATACGGTTCAAACTCACATAACTATTCAGTCACCTTCAAAATAAGCACCGTCTGCAGCAACCTGTTCAATTCTGGTGTCATTTCTTAACGTTGAAGGCGGATCACTTTGTGCCGATTCTCTATCTTCCTTAGCGTTTGAACCATTCGAAAACCTGTGTGCGGCTCATAACATCATTGTCAAATGCTTGTTTTAGCATTCATAACAATCTGGCGCGGTTTTACCGATTTTAAAACGAAAGTTAATGCAATGCCGTTGCTCAATGTTTTGTCATTTTTTTCAACATGCGACGAGAAAAGAAAAACGTTCTGCTTTAGTGTTACAACAATTGCACGCGGCACTCTAAACGGATGCAAATTTCATTACGTCATCAGCAGAAATGTCGTCGCACGATCCGGATAGGAAAAAAAGTGCAGCGAGTTCTACTTTTTTTTTTTTTTTTAGCCTCAATCCGGATACTTTTCGGACAGGCCTCGTATATAAAGGCTTAAAAATTGTCTTAATGTAAAGAAGGAATTCTTTTCTTTTTCAAAATTTCAACATATCTTCTCGAATCATGCTATTTGAGTCGAATTCCGTGAAAAAAAGTTTTTGGGTTGCAGTAACGAACACATAGGACACCTTTGATCGGCCCATAAAAACGAAAAGGAAAACACTTTCACAAACTTTTTATTAACATCACATATGTATTCATTTCAGTTACTAAGTCGCCTCATAAAATATGGCATGTTTCTTCACCATACAGTCTACGACAAATTTCAGCAGGTTTCACCTACTACTTAACAAGAAACTTCATTATACAACGCCATTCCACAACTACAGAAACACTACTTGTCACTATCTTTGTTTACACAACTACTAATGGGCAAAATGCGCCGCAAAGTATCATGATTACTCGCAAGGAAGCATGGTTTCTTTTGCAGAGGTTATGCGGCGCTACATTGTTTCATTAATTTTTTATGCACGAATATCTTGACCTTGAACGAGCCTTGTATATTCAGTCTCTCTATATCGATAGAGAAACTCATGTGACTGATGTGATCTTTTTGCAAATGCAAATAAATGCGTCTAAAAAAGTGCTCCGCACATGCGTAGAACTAACTTAAAACGTTATGAGCTTTTACTTTTCCTTGAAGCTGAAAATTAGTTTTCGTGTTTGGTCGATAAACATGGCTGAAGTTTTTCAAATTCCATTTCAGAGATAAAAAATAATAAAAATTACTCTCTTGACGTTTTGGAAAATAAAGGATAAAAGAAAAAAAGCATGAAGGCAAAAAAATCTGAGTCATGTGACATAGGAGGAGGAGTGACATGTTAAGGGACGACTCTCTACAGAGGTCACTTTAGTCACGGAGTTTCTCTACCGATATAGACGGATGGAATATATATTCCGAAAGAAAAAAAAACTACTTGTTACTTTATAAAATTAAACTGTTTGTTTGTTTGTTTGTTTATTCATTAAATTAAAGAACAAAATAAAAGAATTAACAGTGACTGAAAAGATTTGTAAAGAGCTAGGAGATTCTGGGACATAATCTTGCTAACCTAAATTTATTTTTAATGCAATATACTTTAAAAAGGTTTTTGCTAATTACACTAGTCAACACACATTTTGTAACTAAGACCACACATAGTGTTCTTAGTAGTAATTTGTATGTAGAATCCGAATCTCCTTTTAGATTTATTCTATCACGTCACATTTCCAAGTTACGCACTTCGAGACTTCTATGTTAAAGTAATGGGTGTGAAGAGTAGTCTGCAATATTAAAGTATCCATATTTTGCTGCCGCAACGAAATTTATCAGGCCCCAAACACTGAATAATTTTAAAATGTTTCATTAAAAAAAAGAAATCTGTGCGTGCTAGAAAAATTTCAAAATTATATTCGTAATCAGCATAAAAAATACTATCAAAAATCACCCACTTGCATTTGGTTAAAAGAAAAATCGTAAATTTTGTTGGCCAGTGTTATTGAGCGACACTATGTTTTTTTAGCAGTGCAATTTTTAACAAAATTTTTCATTCTTTATTAACAGGTTTACTTTCATTCAAAAAGAATGTGGATTATGATGAGCATCGACCCATATTAAGTGATCACACATCACTCTCAGCAGAAATGTATGAAATTAAGTTTCAAACTATTCCTGGTAAAGGACTTTTCGAAGCGACCGTTGTTTATAATGTTCAAAGAAAGACATTTACCGTGAATAGGACGGACATTAGCCGCATCAATAAATACGGTCGGGACGCTGTCTGCATCGAACAAACTTACCCCGATTTAAGACAATTTTGCTATTGTAAGCGGAAATAGAATTTACAAAGAAATTATCGACACGTGTTTTTGGTAACTTTTTTTTTACCATTTTGTATTTTGTGTGCCAAATTAATCATAACGGTTGCATTAAGTTATTCCCTATTACAACTATGCCAATCAAATGATTATATCTTTTTTTTCTTTGATCACTCTCTGTTTTCGTCACCATATTTCAAAATTTCATGTCTAAACTAGTATTTTTTAAAAAAAGCAGAAGTAAGGCCAATTTTTAAAGGAGGTGATTCAAATAATTATGCGAATTATTCAGGGTGTTTCTAAACCTCTGTCACAAACATTTGATGGTGATTCTCCATAGCGAGATGGCAACAAAAGTTCATTTAAACATGGTTCGGATAACGAACCGTTTATGAGATTTCTGCCGTTAAAAGTGAGGTTTCAGCAGCTGGTTTTGTACTCTGCGAATGGCAGTTGTAGTTTCTCCGCATGTCACCTGCTATCCACAGAATAGAAAAACCTTTTTTAACTGCGGAAATCTCATAAACCGTTCGTTATCCAAACTAGGTTTATATGAACTTTTGTTTTCATCTCGCTGTGGGAAATCACCACCAGATGTTTGAGACAGGGATTTAGATACACTCTGTAGACCTATTTCTTTAATCTCAAGTATTTCAAAAATTTTCGAAAAGGCAATGAAAGTGCATCTATTATAATAAGTAGAAAAAAATTATATTTTGAGTTTAAATCAGTATGGTTTTAGTAAAGGGAAAATACGGAGATGGCCATTCTTAAATTAGTAGATAGCATTCGTAAATTAGTGATTGTTTCTTAAACATAAAAAATAGTATAGAAGAACATAATGAAGCAATTGGAAATTTTTTAAGTATAAGTAAGTCTTTTGATTCAGTTAAATAGAAATTGTTATTTAAAAAAATGGAAAATTATGGAGTTAGAGGAGATGCCTTTGATTGGTTCCTGCGTATTTGTTACTATGTACCCAAGTAGTAAAGACACCAGAAAAAATTAGTTCATCTCAAATATTAACAATCGGTGTCCTCAGGGAACAATTTTAGGCTCGATATTGTATTTGTTATATCTTAACGCTGTATTTTATTTATCACTAAAAGGAAAATTACAACCATATGCAGATCATTTAGTACTTGTATATGAAAATGGTTATGAAACAAATATTACTAATACATAATATGATCTTCCTTTAATTAAACGTTGGTTAGTTGAAAATAATATTAAAAAAACAGCTTATTTGCATTTTTATCTATACCCAAATAAAAGTTTAAATTGGAAATCAATACTAAAATATCTTGAAAATAATAATTGTTTAAAGAATAAAGATTGTGATTGTGAGCAAATACAAGAAGTAAATTCTTTTTGATATTTAGATGTCATTTTGGATCATTAATTAAGCTGGTCAATTCATACAACCTATATTTTTAATAAATTACGAATAATTTCCATCTCATTGCGTATGCTTAAACCAATAATTAATGTATCGTTGATGAATGTAATTTTTGAAGGATTATTTCAATCTGTTTTACATTATTGCCTCCCAATTTGGGGTGCAAATTTTAAAACATATTTAGTGACAATAATTTCACTGCAAATTTATATTATTATTATTATTATTATTATTATTATTATTATTATTATTATTATTACTGTGCGCTCCTACGGAGCTAAAATAATCCTATTCTAATAAAATAAAACAATCATATTTCAGATTTCTGTCTTGTCATAATCCAGTTCCATATTATAGCTATCATATATCGTTGATGGTTAGAACAGTTAGCCGTATCACATATAATAATACTTTGTCTCATATTCAAGGGGATCTCATTCCAAATCTTAATACAGTTAAATGGAAAAGTTTTTTCTTGCCAGGAAGTTAATATTCTAGGAGGAATTATGAGTAACCATTTCGTTTTTCTCGTTGTGGGATTAGAGTTTAACCATTGGTAAATGAAGTGAGCTGGATGTGAATTACGAAAGAAGGCGTTTATAAGCTCCTTCAATTTGGTCATCGACATGAGGGCATTGAAATTCATGAGGTCAACCTGATTACAAAACTGAGTGATGGATTGTCTTTTATGTAGGTTAAACGCCGCTCGCAAAATATTGTTATATGCTACCTTTAGTTGTTCTTGGGCATTATTATTTGTTGGATACCAAATCAGAATGCCATAGGTTATCTTTGGCAATATCTTTACTTTTAAGATTATTATCATTCTTTCTTGTTCAAGGTTTTGCGTAATCTCTTGACCAGGAACCTCAGTTTATTACATAGGCATAATATGTTGTTAAAATGGACAGTGAAGTTTAATATACTGTCAAAGTGAACACCTAAGATTCTTTGTTCATTATTATTTCGTTGGTTCGAATTGCCTATTAGTGTAACAGAAGTTTTTTCGGTGTTAATTCTCATTCCTCTGGTTTCAAACCATACTTGGAGTTTATCCATGTCATGCTTAATCTCCAGGTCGATATTGGTAGTAAGAGCCTTGGTTAAAATGATGTCATCGACAAAAGCCCTTAGTTTAAACCTTAAATCTAGATGGAAGAGAGGGGCCAACACTACAGCAAATAATGTGTTGCTGATCGCAGAGCCCTGGGGAATACCTCGCTTCGATGGATATCTAATGGTACTATTCCCAAATTTTAAACCATTCGTCCGTTGAGTAAAAAGATCTTGAAAGAGAGCCATGACGCGTCCCGTAATACCGTAGGCCCCCAATTTGGTGAAAAGTTGAGCATGAGAAACCGTATTGAAGGCCTTAGAGATGTCCACACATAAGATAGCAAAATTTTGATTGTTATGTAGGGCTTCAAATGCTTCGATTTTCATGGTTAATAGCAGCTCTTGTACCGATGTATTTGGTCTACCCCCATACTGAGCTCCTGGTAGATTATCCCAGAGGTATTTTATCACAGGTTGGAATATAATTTTCTCTGTTATTTTATATAAAGAAGGCAATGTTGAAATAGGTCTAAAATTTTTTATATCTTTAACGTCACCCGATTTATATACCGGTTTTATGAGAGCCTGCTTAAATCCTATTGGGAATTGCCCACGTTCCCAGATTTTTCGATTCAAATGCGCTAACAGCACATTTCCAATTTGACCCCATTTTTTAATGGCCAAATGGTTCAGACTACCATCACACTTATTCGGCTTCAATTTTATCTTTGTTTTTGTCCAAAAGATTTCCTGTGGTAGGTTTGTCGGTAGTAGCCAATCCATGTCTGCCATTATTAGTGGACTGCTAATAGGTTCGGGCAAGTCCAAGTTTAGGGGGTTATCTACCCATTTCAAGAACTCTTTCGCTTTGTCCTCCCCAATGTAGTGTGAGTCTTGGTATGCCCTTTACTTACAAATCTCCAAAGGTCAAACTGCTTATCAGTTGTCAATAAATAATGTCTCTTCGCCTTCCTGATTTTTGTCTTATAGATTCTATTATAATTTTTAAGGTCTTGTAAATCCTTCTTATCTTTAAAGGTTACCATCCGTTTATATAATAATTTTCTGTGTGTCCATAATTCGTGTATTTCTTTAGACCACTAGGGCGTAAATTTGTTCCGATTAGGGCCGTTTCTTGGAATCATTCCTGCTTTTGTTAATAAATTTTCCATAGTATGGTATCAGGTCAACATTCCTGCCTTTGTAGGATCAGGTCAACATTTTCTGTATTAAAGTATGATGACCAGTCATAGGTAGCAATAAGATTATTAAATTCAATCCAGTTCACATTCCATTTATTTATAGGTTGTGAGTGGTTTTTATCTACTTTTCCTATTCTTCTATTATAATTTACTAACAAGAAAATGGTTAAGTGGTCGCATTTAGGCAAAGCACTGAGTTTCCATTCTTGAATAAACCATGTTTTTAGAATAAAAACTTGATCAATGGTAGTACTTGTTTTTGAGGTTATACGAGTCGGTCTATCAATAACCGGCACAGTTTGTAAGGTGGTTGCTGCATTAATTATTAATTTACTAGCCAAGGAGTCACGGGCAAAGTCAATATTAAAATCTCCTAAAATAACATGTTCAAATCGGGGAGCCAATTCCTGTATAATGCCAACGACTTTCTGAATATCCACATAATTAGGACGGAAAATTGTCAATATTCTAACTTTAGACAAAATCAATGTACATTCCACCAATATGTAATCCAAGCCAAACTTGGACTCCCTTTTTATAACGTGCCCTTGAATGTTATCGGTAATCAGTAATGCTACTCCTCCGCCTCTTGTAGGACGATCCGAACGATAAATTACATAGCCGTCAGGACATATATCCGATGAATCAATGTCGTTGGTAAGCCATGTTTCGACTATAGCACAGATTTGAATTTCAGAAGTTCTAAGCCATATTTCTACGTCATCTAACTTATTCAATATTGTGCGCATATTAGCAGGTGCTTTGGATAAGGGATTCTGTATTCTGGGGCTGGAATCTTGCAGAATTGTTCTTTGATGTATTTGTGCGATGCCTTGCATAGTTCGGTTTCCGGAAAGCATCGTCCAGTAAGATGGGAGATTTTCCCCGAAAAAGGCGCACAGTCAGTCCCTTAGGCCAGTTAATGTGTTGCCATTGGGGTCTATCCCCGCCTTCCGTGATCTTTAGGAAAAAGTAATGTGAGGGCTTCTGGTCTCTAGTCAGCCATCTACCACATTCAAGGACTTTGATGTTCTTACTAATTAATTTTTCAGCTAATATATCGACAGAGTCTAACTGTCGTTGATTGACGGATGGGTAAACCCCAGATGTTGCTATTATTATGAGGGTCCAATTCAGATATCGTAGTTTTAATTTGAGAATCTTCCATACTTAATATTTGTTGACTGTCCATTTGAGGTCTTTGATAGTAATTTAGTTCACTCTGATCTTTAGTGGTTGTTCGTTCGAGTTCCCGACTCTGATTTTCCTTCATTTGTTGTTTATCTGCTATCCATACGTTGCTGATTAACTCGTTGTCATCTGGACCGTCCAAGGGTAACAAATTGAATTCCTGGTGTAATTTCTTATTAATTTGGTCACTCATATTTGTGTCAATAGTAAATAGCGATTTATTTTGTTGGCACTCCAATTGTTTCCTTGCGTGTTGTGACTGGCTTTTCAACATACGATAAGATTTTTGTCAACGTAATTTCCGCAGAGGTTATGAGATTTGATAATTTATCCGTCATATTTTGTATCAATTTTACCATTGTATTTTGCACAAAGTCCATAATTCCATTGACTATTGAAGAGACTACAATGTCCTGATTAAAGACTATATTAGGAGATCCCGCTTGTATGGGCTGGCTGTTTCTTATCTCTCGCCAGTCATTGCATATAGTGTTTATCTTATCCATTAGATCAGTGGTTCCCAAAGTGGTCGATATCGACCCCCAGGGGTTGATATCGATCTCTCGGGGGTCGGCAGAAACAATAAATAAAAATGGGGGTCGATGGGAAACAGGCGTGACGCTCTGTATGTATGTATCAAATTAAACAAAATAAGTCATTGTCGAACATGTTATATTAGCAAGTTAAATGAATAAAGAAATGGGGGTCGATGGTATGAGCTCATTTTGGAAAAGGGGTCTCTGGCCCAAAATAGTTTGGGAACCACTGCATTAGATTGTCATAATCTCTATCTTCATTTACCTGCATGTCTTTACCAGCTGGTTTGAATGTTGTTTTCTCTTCATAGATGGCGTGACATGCATCAGTCTTCCTCCCAGGAGAGGTTTCCAATGTTTGTTGAATCAATTCGTAAAGCTCACCACATTTCTTCGTTACAAGTTTTTTATGGTCCGATTTTTGTATACGCTTATTCCCTGGGTGTTCTATGGCCAATTCTTTCAGTTCATCCAGTTCTTTCAGTTCATCATTCTTTCATTATATGATTAATTAACTGTTCAAAAAATACACATAATCGATCGTTAAATTATTATCAATTATATTCTTTTAGAATAAGTAAATACGCTTTGAAGGAAGGTAATACGAAATCATTGAAAAACATTTCTTATGATACATGAATTTAATAAAAAAAGGAAAATAATTTTCTGTCGGTGCGATTTTATAACTTGATCCCTTTAACAAAAGGCATTATGCGTGTTTTTTAATTATAACGTTTTTAAATAGTCCTGATAAAAATGAGTATATATAAAAAATTTCAAATTTTTTGGTTGAGTTAATCGCTCGCAATATATTTTTAAGGTTTTCCACGTCGGACGAAGCAGCTTCTCTCCTGTGACGTCACGTTTCAGTGAACACCGCGACTGCTAATGGCTGACAGCCTCAGAGTCTCTTTGCTGATAATGCGTTATCTGGCCGACAAAGAATAACTTTCTTTAAAACGATGGAAAAGAAAAGAACGGGATACAAATAGTATCCCAAGCTGTACAAGTACAACGACAAATACACCAGAGAAACATGGCATATGTGTTCCGAAAGATTCAAAATGAAGAACTCCGTAGTTTCTTTCCGTTCGGAGAGATGAAAGAAAATAATCCAAACATTCATATCTCTTTGTGTGCCAGGATCATTTCAGGATATTTGGAAATACTGTTTATACAATAATACGGGATATATCAGATTTCAAAATGGATTATTAGGATTTGTTAATTCATCTTACTTAATAATGATGGAGCTAAGAATTTTATCAAGTATTAAAGGATCTCGCAGCTGACCAAGTAGTTATAAGCAGCCAAGTAACCAAATGTTCCGGACATATATTCTACAAGAAATACATTCCGTTCTCTCTTGACCTCCACGTAACCTATCGTCTTTTTCCATACGATTCTCTCCAGATCTGAAATGGAAAAAAATATAAATTTATGACAACAATGAAAATATACTATTATAATATTTAATATTATTTAATATATTAATTTTATTATTTTAATGTTAGCAGTTTCAGAAAGGAGCCCATTGATTTACGTGCCATTAAACAACGCCTTTAAAACAAATTGTTTATTCTAAGATGGCTTAATATGATTACTTGCCTCATTTCTTTAAAACTGCGTATTTCAGCAACGCAAAACTGGTTTTCCTTGCAAAGACCTCGCAACCAAGAATCTATTAGTGTCACCTTGTTTGACTGTCTCATATAAATTTCCGGGCCTAATTTCGCCATTATGGTGAATAACAGTTGAATATCAAAACTTATGAAATACGTTTTGCCTGGGATCTGAGTGCATGCTACTGAAATGTGACGTCACAACCAATCATGAAGCGTTCACGGTCACATGACAATGTTTACTTGATCAAGGGGGAAAGCCTTGTTTATAATTTCGCTTTTTTAGCAAACATTTTGTTTATTTTTTTTCACCACATAAGAGTTGCTGATCAAGAATTTTATGAAATTCTACGAATGTTTGATTGCATTTTATCGATTATGCATAATGCCTATTAAAGATTGCAATAATAGAACATTACAGAATAGAAGTCGAAAAAATTAGTTATATGAAGAAAATATACAGAGATTTTTTAAAATTTGATTAAAAACTGTGAAAAAAATTAGTTGAAATAATTTTAAATTCTTGTAAAATATTACATAGAAATTTTTTTATAATATTATAACTTTTTTATTGTTTTCTTTATTACTGTTATTTATTATTTTATTTTTCCCTTAGTTTTTATACTGTGTTCTTTTTTTTTTTCTATTATTCTTTTCTTTATTACTGTTATTAATTATTTTTATTTTATTTTTTCTTTTAGTTTTTATACTATTTTCTTTTTTATTATTATTTATTGTAGACATTGATTTTATTTTGAAATTGATTGAATCGTAATTCTTTTATTGATTGTATTTTAATTACATTAATTATTGGATTTTAATTGGTTGTATTTCAATGACTTTATTAATTGTATTTTTTGATTGATATAATTTTAATTATAATGTTAATTGTAAATTTTAGATTATGCCAAAAGACTACGAGCAATTTGCTCATCTATTATGGTACTGATTAAATATTATTTAAAAAAATTATTTAAAAATTTATTAAAAAAAATTTATTCTTAGTCTCAGATGAAAGGCCACCCTCAATAAATTTTATTATTCTATCTGTCTATCTATCTCCAACTCATTGGGTCTTTTGTTGGTATTTCTAGTGTAAGAAACAGAGGCCTTACAATACATAATAGTAATTTAAAAAATAGTAGTTTCGCCATTTTTCCCATTTCTTACAAAGTAATAAGAAAAAAATCGATAACAGAACAGCGGAATGTATTTTTCGTTGGGTGGGACGGAAACAACGCTTCCACAAAACTCGTCCTAGCTGAATCGATATCAAAGAAAATACGCTGAGATATGTAAGAAGTCTGGTGGACCCAAGTGGCCCTGCAATAAGATTAGATTAGATTGACGATTGACAACCTAAAAAAGAAAGAAAGTAGAAATAAGGAAAGACTCAAATAAGAGGAAGGAAGAAAAAAAGAAAAGAAAGAGAGATCACATTAAAAGTGTCACGTGGTGAGGACCTTCGTCGCAGCCTTTGGTTTGGTAATACATACTGAGTGGGAAGAATGTACCATTCCGATAAAGACCGAATAATGAGAGCATTGTATGAATGATTTCTCTAATCATCTTGTAGGGAAGTCATGTTAAACTTGGTCGAAGGCTTTGCTGACATCCAAAAAGATAGTATGGCAATACTTAGAACGATTGAGAGGGTGTTCAAGTTTTCGATTAGCCTCCAAACTTGCATCTGCCCGGAATGGTGGTACGCACCAAACTGCTCTTGTCGTATTAGGCTCTTGGCACAGCAGCATCCTCAAATCTGGTAACGTTTGTCTTTTCTAGGACTTTATAGATAGACGGAATCAATTCTATATGCCTGTAGCTTTCAGGAAACGCCGGATTTTGCCCAGGCTTAGGAATACTTCGTATGAGAGATTTCTTCCGAGCAGCTGGAAAGTTAGGAAACGTCCAACAATCATTAATAGCCTTGACAATGTCAGAAATCAAATTCTTCGAGAGAATTTCAGAGCCGTATTGCTTATTTATTCTCTGCCTGGGGCCTTCTAAATGAGCTTCTCTTTTATACTGCTGATCTCTCCAGCTTCGATACTAACTTTCATCAGTTGTTGCTGCTCTTCATAATACTTTGTAAGATCGTCTTCCACATGCTGAGACTTCTCGGGACTGCTGATCTCAGGCGAGACTATCTGTTCTGCTAAAAAAATCCACAATAAGACGTGCTATCTCCAGATCTACAAGCACATAATTACCTGTTGGGGTACACAGTGACAGGAGTTTGTCATTCTTTTTGTTCCGCAAGGTAGAAGCCATGCTCTAGATCGAGTTGTCTCGATTCGTCAGTCCTTAATGTTTTTTCTCTATCTGTCATTGCAAAGAGTTTGTCACGCTAAACGTTGGAGTTAGTCCTGAGCCAAGGTTTACGATAGCGTTGCCAAAGCCATATTTCTTAGAACCAACAAAACATGTTAGTAGAGTCTTAACCAAGTATACCTTAACAAGGCAATCTACGATGGATTACTGAAAAAATTTATATCTAGAAAGACGCAAATGTGTTAATAGAATAATAATTACGGATATTTGGTGTGAGCTCGAGGTGAATGGGAGGGTTTGCCACTCGTGGAAAAGGCGCTAGCATCGACGGCATCTCTGGTACGCTTGGTGATGGCTTCGACATTATGGTTTATGTCATCAGAATGGCACACAGCATAGTAATAAGAAGATAATCGACAAACAGCGGACTGTACATTTCTTTGGGTAGGACTGAAGCAGCACTTACAGAAAACTCAGCCTACCTCAATAGATACCAAACAAAATACAAAGGAATAGCTATGAAGACTGATGAACCAAAGTGGTCATCCATATAATGCAATTTGTAGAATAAGATTGACGATTGACAGCCTAAAAAAGAAGAAAAAAAGAAATAACGAAAGACAAAAATCAGGAAGAGAGAAAAGAAAGTGGTCACATTATCCAGTAATAAGAAGAGAAACTACAATGGTATATAAGCAAACTTTAGAACATAAAGTCAGAAAGAGCAGTCAAAAAGTTTCGGAATTACTCAACAGACAGCGAACGAGCGAAAAGATACAGATCCCACTTTTGTGGAAGAGAGAACAACATCTCAGCTCGCAGGCGCAATACGGCTCGATAGTTTCAATGTGGCGTTCCGTTACTGCTCCGTTTGAAGTAGACGAGTGTCTTGGTCGTTGGTCGCAAGTTTGTAATTCAGTGACATCGATGCTTTGGTGCACCATGAGTTTGTATCACCTGGACAAACTGTTATAGGCCGTTTCTACGTGTAAGTTTTGCGGTGGTTGCGCGATTCAGTTCCGAGGAACTGGCGCGACTATTGGCAGGGACAGTGGTTTCTGCATCACGATAACGCACCGAGCCACACATTGCTTGGTGTGCAGCAATTCTTCGCTAACAAATACATTCCTGTTGTCACAAAGTTTTGCGACATGTTCGGGCTCCGATATTATTAACCGATCCGATCAGTTAAATAATAATGTCG
>JAHWFO010035267.1:50483-86716 GCA_023313115.1 Rhysida immarginata | reverse complement strand
CCCCCCCCCCCCCCCCGCCGCCAGTCATTGCAGCGCTAATATTATCCTCTTCTATAATACGATCTCACAAATTTAGGTATTTTAGGCGATTATCGTAGAATAAATACAATATAAAGAAACATTTGATTTTTCTAATCTCACAAAGGCAACTGTTGTCCGAAGGTTTCCATTTGACTATTTTCGTCTTCGCGGCCCAAATCGATCGTCTTTCTGGATCGCGAGGAAAACGTTTCATTATAAAACCTTCTTCAGAGCGATTAGAACATCCTACTACAGCACAGGAAGGCATTTTTGGTCACTAAACTCTTTTAAAATCTTTTAAAATTACAAAAAACCGTCTTATTTCCACATAACGCTATGCTAATTTGGACACAACATGGCGGAAAATAGCACGTGACAATGAACAACCAATAGAAAACTGTCCCGCGTATGGCCACACTCTGGTTATAAAGGCACTCTAAGGATTGCCTGTAGCGTAAATAGCATGTGGCTATGTGGAATTTTTGTGTTTATTACGGCCATTTGTTAGTAATTTTTCAAAAAAAAAAAATCTCTATTTGAAAAGACGATTTATAACTTGAAATTTTCCACAGATATTTATCCATGCAAGTGTTTTTTTCCATTCCTCACTTTTTGATTTCATTTGTAATTACATTACGTTCCCCATTTACGTCGTCATCCGTTCCGGAAAGACGGACATAAAACGAAACCCGATTTCCCATAGGGCCCAATTAAAAAAAATGTTTTCCGTTCCGGACAGAAAGGAGTGACCCCCTCCCCGAAATTATTCCTATAGTTAAAAAAGGCAGAAAACATGCACTCACAAAAGTTTAACAAGCTTTGTATATTCAAGTTTTTTTTACTTCCTTGTACTAAGTAAAGGAAGTAATGTAATCGCGAAAAAATTCGGTTTTCAGATTTCAACGGAAATATACATTTTGACCATCCCTGAATCCATATTGACTAGTTTCAGCGTGATGTAACAATGTATGACGTTTCAGTAGTTTGGCTTTCTCTTTAGGAAGTGTTGCTTCGTTTCCCTTTGCCTTTTGTTGCGCTGTGGTGAATTTAAACTTTGTTTCGATGATCGTTTTGTTGTGCTGAATGTTTTGTTGTTAAATATATCTTCTGTATACAGTGTGTCTCAAATTGATGTATACACTCTCCGAAACTTTATAGCTCAGCAACGAAATGAGATAGAAATACAGGGTAGGCCAAAAATCACGAACGGCTGGAAAATGTTAATACTTTGTGTAATTGGTAAACAATTTTTATTATTGATTCAGATTCTGACCGAAGAAGGACGGGAGATTGACTGTGGAAAAATTCACACTTTACAACGAACCAAAATTGTGGAGCTTTACTTTGAAAACCAAAGGTCAATTGTTAACACGCAACGAAAGCGCAGGAAAAGCATAGCAATACGTTCATTGTTGTTCATTTGTTTATAAATCAAAATGGCGGTAAGACCTTCATTCGATGAACTTAAATAGATACTGAAGTGCTATTGGAAAATGGAAAATGTTGGTGAGGTTCAACGAAGTTGGAGGGTTGAA
The DNA here is from genome assembly GCA_023313115.1 of Rhysida immarginata. Lineage (NCBI taxonomy): Eukaryota > Metazoa > Arthropoda > Chilopoda > Scolopendromorpha > Scolopendridae > Rhysida > Rhysida immarginata. Next base: position 85,160 of record JAHWFO010035267.1, on the reverse strand, counting down.
TTTGGTACACCACCGCCAACAAGGGTAACAATAACAAAGCTCCGAGACAATCACACATGGATAGGACGAAGAGGAAGTGCTATGGAGTTCCCGCCTCGATCTCCCGATTTAACCCCTCTCGACTTCTACCTTTGGGGAACTTTAAAGAACACGGTGTAAGTCAAAAACCTACAAACACTGACGGAATTAAGAGATTAGATTGAACATTCCATCAATGATATAATTCCATTAGCTACAATCCAGTCTGTATGTCGCTCTGTTCGACGTTGGATTGGGAATGTACTGTGACAGAAGGTGGACATTTTGAACATGTACGGGCTTATGGAAGTTTAAGGAATAAAATACAATAAACGCTATATTTTTATCTCATTTCGTTGCTGAGTTTAACGTTTCAAAGAGTGTATACATCAACTTGGGACACCCTGTATATAAAATTCACTGTAGTCTGTCTTTTCGCTATGCACCCCAAAATGGGTGGACCAATCTTGATGAAATTTTGCACGGTAATTCAAGTTGACCTAGGGAGGGTTCTAAGCAGGGTTCTAATTGGTCCGAACAGAAAATAATACAGTTCTAAAGTCTAACCCTATTGATTTCAAACGAAAGAAAAAAAATTATGAAGTTTTAAGGGAAAATTTCTCAGTAGTGAAAACAGAAGGTAATGGATCATGTCTATTCCGTACGTTATCGTTATGTTTATTTGAGATACAAGAATTACATAAGTGCATTAGAATGTTATGTTGTCATACCGTGTGTTTCAAAAGTTCCCGAACGCTGGAGATGACTTTCCCTGCGTAACGTACTGTTTGAAGAGGTTGAAGGGCTGGTAGACAGGAGCCATTGTTTATCAACCTCTTTTTTTTCAATTATGGATGCTCCCAGTCGATACGAATCCCGCTATTTATTTTACATAAACGCAAATACGCGAATAAGAGAGTGAAATAAAAGTTTAAAGTAAAAAATACTAAAAGTTATATTTATAAAATCTACGATATACGGTATTAAGCTTATATCGGTACAGTAACAGTTTAAAAAGCGTTTACTACGTGAAAACAAACAAATGAAATACAGTATGCAAGAACGAGCAGAGATGGTTCTCCTTTGCGCGAGAGGGGATTTGACGTTGCACAATGCCACCAACGAATTGCATGCCCGACATTCTGACCGCCCGGAGCCTTCAACAATATTCTTTCGACTCTGATGAAACGATTTCGAGAGACAAGCAGTGTTGCGGACAGACAACGGAAACTTTGACCACGTACAGGTACAAGTCCGCAACAAACGGCGGCCGTTGTAGCAACAATTGGGGCTTGTGGCGTACAATAGACGCGTGCCGTTGCACACGCCCTTCAAATCAGCCACTCGTCGGTGTGGCGCACCTTGATGGTTTGAAGTTTCATCCGTTCAAGATGCAATTTCACCAAGAAATGACAGACGGTAACGAGGATCGTCGAGTGCAATTTTGCGAGATAATGATGAACATATGCCATGTAGATGCTGCGCTATCCCGTCGTATTTGCTTCACCGACAAATGCACATTCACTTTGCATGAGGAGGTAAATCACCACAATTTCCGTTACTGTCCGACTGCAATCCACATTGGATGGATGAAGGAAACTTCCAGCGTCCTCATAAAGTAAACGTCTAGGCAGGTATTATGGGCACTAATCTCATATGCCCCTTTATCATTGACGGAACACTTGATGGCCCCTAATCCCTTCAACTTATAGAAGACGAGGTTGGTCCAGCTGTTGCCGAGGCAGCAAGCGAAAACGACATCTGGTTTCAACAGGATGGGGCTCCACCCCATTACGCCTTCTCTCTACGCCAGTATTCCCTGAACGATGGATTCGCAGAAGGGCCGCCTCGATCCCGGTTCTTTCCACGCTTGACTTTTCCTTATGGGGCTATGTTAAGCACAGGGTCTTCGAGACACGCCCTGCAAGCATTAACGAACTGAAGTAAAGAATTAGGCAGGTGATGGCAAATATTCCTCAGGCAATCCTAATCAATGCCTGCAATGCGTTTGAACACCGACTAGCATATTGCCAAGGGGTGAACGGTGAACACTTTGAGCAAATGGTGTAACCTACATGTACCGTTTCCTTTGGGAATGTAAAAATAAAATAAACACATTTGAAGAACTTTGTCACTATGTAAAATTGATTTTATGTAATTTATTCAGCACATGGTTTATTTTAGTGGTTGGCCGAACATTACTCCTGTTGTCATAAGTTAGGCTTTCCCTACATACAAAAGGGGCAGTTTGGGAACTTTTAAAACACACGGTATTCTTCACTAAAATTGCGTATACTTTGAACACCCTGACAGAATGACTTTTGATTCGAATACGCACGTGTAAGAGAATTAATAAATAAGACTGAAACATTATAACTTGGGGAAATGAAGCGCATACAAAAGCGATTGCAATTACAGCTTCAAGAGATATTTACGTTTATAAAAAAATAAAAAGTGACGACATGAATAAAGAAAGACTTTACGGGATTTACAAGATAGATATGATTCAGGGCTAATGAGAAAAACAACAATGGGTCATTCCACGAGAAATTGACCAATTTGGAAATAAATGGTTCCTCGACCATAACAGATTTTTTTAATGTTTATACCATGATTACTTCTAACATTCAAAAGTACAAAAAAATTTTTATTCAATTTTTATCTTGGTTCTAGAAGCACTGTTTCTCGACGTGGCAGGAAAAAAAGGCGTTTCAGGGGTTTTGAAAAGTGGCTACCATTTCATTCATGTATAAAATAAAAAGTTCTGGTTTCAAGTATTGTATAGAAGACATTCCAAGTTTTCGAAAAAAAAACAGACATGTTAGAAAATATTTATCGATATATGTTTTAATCGGCAATATTCGTGAGCGAAATTCTCATTTTTGACGACGTATTAAGATGACTGGGAAATGATATTAAAAGTTGTAAAATTTTTTGTAAATACTAATGGTAGGGTAGTTATTACTAGTACAGAAAAAATATTTGGATTTGGCACCGTTCCTCTTTTATCTGAGCTCAAATTTGGGAAATTTTTCATTTTTGCTGATTTTAAGGTCAAAAATCTCATAAGGGGACGAGGTAAAAATTTTATTATATTTTTTCACCAAGATACCTCTTCTAGTGCTCAACAAAACCTTTAAGTATCATTTTAGGGATCAAACGGGTTTAGCATTTACAGAATCTCAAATATGTATAAAAATCAGTTACAAGTAAGTACCCGAAAAACCTGAATAAAATTGAATACCTTAAATATTGAAATGTTTATTTCTTGTTAAAAAAATTTTCTTCCTGTTATATATAATAAAGTCCAAAATATTTAAAGTCTAAGATGGTCCGTGGGGAGATGATGGAGATATACGGACGATGTTTGACGACTTCCCATGAAATGTTTCCGGCAGTTGGAGAGTCTTCTTGGCTACCAGTGAAGCAGCATTATCCATTTCGAGAGCTTCTCTCTGCGCTTGTTTTCGATGTCCCGTTTCGCCTTCAGCAACGTTTTGCCGTACCGTTCAGCGTTAACTCTTTCACCCAGTTCTAGCCAGTCGAGGAGAATGGGTCTTTTTCGTCGAAAAAGAGTGGCGCATCACTTTTCCGGCCTTCATGGCAGAGTGTGCTCTTTTTGAACGGGGAGCCGGGTTGACGCTACATCTATCGACAAACACATTTACCAACTTCGGTTAGATACAACGGCGCTATGCATAGTGAAAGTCTCATTTTCAATTGGGCACACCGTATTAGTTCGTCTCAGTGAAAAGGAGGCCATTCATGTTGTTTTTATTATGTTTGGGTCGATGAGATGAACGCTTCTGCCATTTCTTCTTTTTCAGTAAAAAATTTATTTCTCTAAAAAGACTTAGACCATTTAAATGAAAAAATACACTGGACGACCAATTTACGAGGGATGATTGATAAATAAGGTCTCCATGGCTGTAACGTTTTTATTTGTTAACCGATTTTCAAAATTCTTTTTGTATCTTATACTCACATTTGTCCTCTATGTAATGCACTATTCACTTTTCGACATAGTCCCCATCCCTTTCCATGCATTGCGCCAACGCGTGACTAGTTGGGTTAACCCGTCGGAGAGGAATTCCGGAGGTGTGACGATAGTGTGGGAAGGCGTCGGATGTTTCTCTCTACTTCGTCGCATGATGAAGTAGGAACCGCGATTCGTTGAACCAAGTGATCTTCTTTCACTCATCCAGTGTCGAGTGGCGATGCCTGTATTCCCATAACAGGCGCGATTTCCTATTTAGCGGTGACAGCGACGGTATCCGTACTGGCCGCCTGCTGTTACACCGTGTGTTCCGATATTGGTTGGGATGCTCCCTCATTGAACTGCGCTGCAATTTGTTGGGCTGTTCTCGTCCTGTTGCTGTGGATGGTTCGTGCCAGTCGCCGTTGGCTTCTTTCATCCACGGCCCTGTTTCGTCCGGAGTTGTGTTTGTTGGAGGTTGTTTTTTGGCATAACTTTCATTCACGGAATAACCTTGACACTATTGCACGGGAAAGCCCGAGGAGGTTCGAAGTTTGCGAAATGCTCAACTGCGCCCGTCGAGTTCCAACGATCACGCCTCGTTCAAAGTCGGTCAAATCCTTGGAGTTACCCATATTCAGTCCACTTCTGCTGCTGACTACTACTTGTGATCCAATGCATCCATTTTATACACAGCTTCGGCGTGGTTCATTGTTTGGGTGTCACTGGGATGCCAATCCATGTTCCGTAAGGGGTGTCTCTAATAAATTAATTGTTCAGTGTACGTCAATCCATAATTTAAGGAACCCTCTCAGTACGAATAAATAAAATAAAAAAAAATTCTCTGGAGGGGGGGGTCGTTAATAAATCCCAAACAGCTCCCCAGAGCCAAACATGTCATTTAAAAAAATTGCCTTAATGAGAGGAAACCATACATGTCGAGTTATTGAGTTTGGTTCGCTGGTATGAATGCTAAAGCCATTTTTTAATTTTAAGAAAAAAATTAATATGTCTAAAAAGGCCTAACCAATTGACATAAAAAGCATGCCAATGCCTTGCATGTATGTGTAATTTTTATTCGGTTATGGTATTGGCCGTTTCGCAGGAGAGAGCTGCACAAAATTCGTCATATACTTTCATACTAATTTACATACCAAAATTGGTGCACACATACAGATAAAATTGTTTCAATTTTCAGAGGCAAACAAGTACTTACTTGTGAGTTTGTCATTCGACCAGGCTCACTTTTCGCATTATTCTTGTGAGGCTGGACTGTTCTCTATAAAGGACAGTCATTTAATGTGTTCAACATGGTGCCCCTTTTGGTCAAGGCACATTTGAAAGTGCAGAAGGATTTTCGCAAAAATGCTGGTTGGTTGGTTGGTTTATTAGAAATATTGGCGTCGACTACTAAGGTCATTTTGCGCCTTTTACACAAGTTATATCTGTACGCAGCCCGAGACAAACACAAACATCCATGCCCACGGCGGGATTCGAACCCACGACCAGGCGGACTCGAGAACTAGAAAGCCTACGCCCTAGCCCTCTCGGCCACCTGGCCGGCCAAAAATGCTGGCCACGCTTCGTCAATGCGTTGCTGGAGATAGTGTCTGTTTCTGATTTTCTCTGCTGCTTTTGTTCTCGTTTGTTTTGCTGCTTCTCTTTACAGATTAGTCATGAAATTTGACGTTTTTTAATACAAGTTGTTGTATTGAAATAACTTAGATACTATTATATATAACAGGAGGAAAATTATTTTCTAACAAGAAATAAAAATTTCAATATTTAGGTTTTTCAATTTTATTCAGGTTTATCGAGTACTTACTTGTACCATTTTTATACATATTTGAGGATCTGTAACATCTAAATCCTTTAATGCCCAAAATGATACTTTGTTGAGCACTAGAAAAGGTATCTTGATAAAAAAAAATAAAGTTTTTTCCTTGTCCCTCTTTTGAGATATTTGACACTGAAATCAGCAAAAATGAAAATTTTTTTCAAATTTGAGCTCAGATAAAAGAGGAACGGTGCCAAATCCAAATATTTTTTCTGTACAGATAATAACTACTCTACCCATAGTATTCACAAAAAATTTACAACTTTTTATTCCATTTCCCAGTCATCTTAATATGTCGTCAAAAATGAGAATTTCGCTCTCGAATACTGATGATTTCAAGTATCATGTCTGTTTATTTTCTGAAAGCTTGTGATGCTCTATTTACGAAACCATAACTTTTTTTTATACGGCAGTGAAATGTAGCCACTTTTCAAAACCCCTGAAACGCCTTTTTTATTTTGCTTGCCGCGGCGAGAAACAATGCGTCTAGCACCAAGATGGCTGAAGATAAAAAAAAATAAAAATATAAATTGTTTTGTACCTTTCAGTGATAATGTTACTCATGGTGTAAAAATTAAAAAAAATCTAAAATGGTCGAGCAACTCCACCTGGTCGATTTCTGATGGAATGACTTCAATGAGAATGATTCAATGTTTTTAAAGCCTATATCCATCTACACATTGATGGTGAAAGAAGCATTGCTCATTTTTCTGCAATTTTACCTAAATTTCTAAATGTCATTCTTTTGAAACCAAAGTACAGAAGAGATGTGAGACCAAATTGAAGTGTATAAATATTTGATATTTATAAAAACTAATATTTTAGTAATTGTGTAACTTTATTAAAGAACTGGAGGATCGTATCTCATTTTCAAATGAACTAAGTTTAAATGAAGTGCAACAAAAATGTGTATATTTAATTTAATAAGCGAACAAGAAAGTCATGTGATGCCCATAACAGATTTTTTTATTACAGACTCATAAAAAATTTCTCTGCGCTGCTCTTTTCTAGTCTTCTCTCTCTTTCTCTCGCTTATCCTTCTTTCTCTTTTTTTAATATGCTTATATTAGCTTCACTTGTAACTAAGTTTGTAAACAAATCTTGGAAGTCGAAATTAACCTTCTTCCCGAAAAGCTAGAGAGTTAAAATTTGATACACATGTGCAGGACCGATGACAATGCATGTGAAAAAAAACATTCTTTCAAATCGGTTCACTGGTTCATGTTTTAATGATACTAATTCATTACTACGAATTGTCCAATTGCCACAACAAACAATTCGTTATGACGAGGGTTAAATGTATCCGTCGTTTATTGTTGCTAAATTAATTGTTGACGCCGGCCTGAAGAGATATTATAATTAAACATAAAATAAAGCGTATTTTTTTTAAAAAAGCTCTCTCTTTCTATCTTATTAAAACTTTTTACAGAATTTTTTTAGTTAGTTTTTCTTCACTTTTTAGTCATCAGAATCAGAAGAGCTGATGACTTCCATCTTCTGTCCAACATCTGATCCAGTCTTCTGTTTCTTTGGAGGAGAAATCTTAGGAAAAAACTGTCAAGAGTAGTGGTCTGCTTCTCTCTCTTCCTCAGCATCTGAATTCACACCCCACTTCTGCCGTTATTTACTGCTTTTACCGTTTTACAGGAAAACGCCATAAGGTACATCAACGCTTTCGGGTAGCCTACATTGCGGGAAAACGCTATCAACACTTTCAGCTATATTGCGCATTAGCGCCCTCAATTTTCGCGCGCGGGCGAACGGCGGGTGTAGACGTAAAACGGGATTTGTTTTTAGAGTTAAATCGAGGCGGACATAAAGCGGGGCCTACTGTACAGATAAAAACTCCTTATAACGAACTCGAATGGACCAAAATTCAATTCATTATAAAGAGAATTTGTAATAAAGAGGTGAAATCATTTTGTGACGTTGTCAGTTGTGTTATGATTGATTTTATTGTAGTAAAGTTTTGTTATATGTATTTATTGTACTTAGAAGCAGTGCAAGAATCGATGTTTTGAAGAACAATGAAATGATAAATCGATACCTCGATAACCATCGTTTTAAGAATCGATGTTTTTGCGCACCATGTGGGCGGTTAGGCCTACCTTCCGATTCCTCTCTTTGTTCTTATGATAGATTCTTATTTATTCCTTTTGTAAATTGATCTTGATATTGCAGGAATCTAGAAGCCTGGAACACTTTATTATTCATATGTTGGTGTATATTTTATTGATCCTGAATTGTAATATCTGTATTTTGCATTTTGTAAATTATGTTTAAGTAAGCTTGTTGCTTTGCATGCTGGGAGTGTATATCACCTTTGATCTCAATATCGATCCTTTTCCCCCCTGTTCCGGAAGTATTATGGATAGTTCTGACCTCGCCACCAGAGGGAGTATCCCAAGATTCATTGCGAATTCCGTTCTGATATAAAAGGGGAGCGGGAATTTTGAAAGGCATTCCAGAATCAGTCTTCCTGACCTGCACTTGTCTCCAGCTCTCTCCCGACTTCGTTGCCGCCAGTATCGTCCCAGCATGTAAGGTAGTAGAATCCTTTGTTACAACATTAGATGTATCTAGTCTAGCCAATCTTTGAATTCCCTTTTGTCATTAGTTTTCTCAGATAGAATTCTAAATTATAAATCATCTAAGTATGCTTTATCTTGGGTTTGGAATTATGTACTAGAAAGGGATGTTGACCTATCGCTATGTAAGCTTTGCAATCATGTTTGTTTCTACTGTTTACTGACGAACTCGGATGGAACCCTGGTTCATTTAAGATCCTTACTGTTTTGTATATATTAGAATTTAAGTTCCTTAATGTTAGAATGTTGTTTGATTGTTGTTAGATATTAAAGCCCTTGTTTCATTTAATACTTTGACTCTGATTGAATCATTTCTCGATCCTTTTACAACCCATATACTACAATTTAACATGGGGTGCTTGTGTGGCCAACCGAACTTTAAAAAGAACTTCTTTCTACAGAAAATTTCCGTTATAAAGAGGTTCGTTATAAGGAATTTTTACCTGCGTTACTTTCAGAAGTTTATTACTGTTTACTTTCAGCAAACCAAAACTTTAATTGAATACTGGCAAAATTAAACGCACAAAATTAAATTTTGAGAATAATTTTGGGAAACATTTGCAATTTATTTTATTTTATTATTTTTCTTTTGTTTCCTGTTGATGAAAACTCAATAAGCAAGAATTATTTTTAAAAATTAAACTTTAATAATTTTTTCATAAATATTTTGCAAAAAGCAAATTCTGTGTGAATGTTAATTTTTTAAATTTACATTAAACATTTTAAATATTAAATTGATGTAATTTTTTCATTTTTATTATAGGCCAATGTAAATAAAATTGTAAATAAAGTGATTTATTTTAAAAATAAGATGCCTTTGTTCTTTTTGCTAATAAAATTATAAAAATAGAAATAAAGTTTTTCATTAAATATTCAAGAAAAAGGACATACTAGCATGAATTTACTACTATTAACATGTTATTGCATTGTACATGAGCCTAGTCTAGTCGCGCCACTAGCGGGAAAATTGTGTTCTAAGTCGCTCCTATTTTTAACATTGAAAGCCGCTTGATTAGGCGGGCTTGTAGTAATACAGTGGGCTTTGGTTGAACAAAGGCGGCGAAGATGCCGACGGTCGCGCTGCCAGTTTCTGTGATTCTAATCCCAGACTTCAAAGTCCATTACCATCGCCTTGGTCTTTCGCAGGTATGATGCATTTCTCTTTTTATAGCATTTTAGTTCACTATGAATCATGAGAATTCTTTACAGACTATTCACAAGCGATGTGATAAGGATATGATGATTATTGAGGTTAATTAGACACATTTCGTGCCAACATGAGAAAATAATATATAGGCGAATAGTTCTGTATTGTTTGCAATAGTCCAATATACAGGGTGTAAATTTTAAGTTGACAAAGCAGAATAACTCGAAAAATAAGCTTCACACGAAAAAATGCGTATAATCCAAAGTTGATTATTTTCGAGGGGACATCTGCTGGTGCTAAAATTAGCCCACCCCCCCCGGCCCCTGGGGGTGGGGCGGGGGGCAACTTTAAAATTTCAAATGGGAACCCCTATTTTTTATTGCAGATTCAGGTCCTACATAAAAAACTACGTACATTTTGTCTGAAACATTTTTTTTATTTTTGGTAGATGGCGCTGTAATTCAAGAAAATCCATTTTCTCATTTTTGCGTGGAAATAACTAATTTATTATTCATTTCGATTCCTACATTGTTTTAACTACAATGTAATTTGAAGACATTTCGTCAACAAACAAATAACGTAAACATTGGCATTTTTTTCAGAATGTTTACATTTTAAATTCTGATCTTTAGAAGAAAAGATTGTAATTTTTCAACTGTTTTTGTGAGTGTACAACGCCGTATTGCTTTTGAATTTACATTATGAATTATCTTTCTGTGGAAGAAAAAATTGAGATGGTGTACATTTATGGAGAAAGTGGGAGAAATTTTGATAATGCAGTCGCGCTTTATGCTCAGCGTTTTCCTGGCCAAACGCGATCACGGTCTTCTTTTGTTCGAGTTATTAAACAATTTACTGCGGAAGGTAGTGTGAACCAGAAAAAAAGAACCCGTGCAGCTACTGTTTGTGGAGAAAACAATCAAGTGTCAGTCCTAGCTGCTGTGGCTCATAATCCACATGCGAGCACAAGAGAAATATCAAGGCAATCAGGAATTTCACATATGAGTGTTTGGAAAATGCTGAAGCTCCACAAATTTCATCCATATCATGTATCTATGCATCAGGAACTACATGGCAATGACCACCAAAACCGTCTAACGTTTTGTCACTGGGCACTTCAGCAGATGCAAACAAACCAACATTTTTTTGCACGAGTTCTTTTCTCCGATGAGTCAACATTCACAAACCACGGGGAAGTTAATCGACATAACATGCATTACTGGAGTGAACAGAACCCACACTGGATTCGAGAAGTCAACCATCAGCGACCATGGTCAATTAATGTTTGGTGTGGGATAATTGGCGATAAACTTATCGGTCCATATTTTATAGACGGTAATTTGAATGGCAACAAATATCGTAACCTACTTGAAAATGAACTACCAGATCTACTTGAAGACCTGAGTATTGAACTTCGACAACACATGTGGTTTCAACATGATGGTTGTCCAGCGCATTATTCATTAGTAGCGCGCGAAGTACTACATCGACTTTACCATGGTCGCTGGATCGGCAGGGAAGGTCCTGTGAATTGGCCAGCCAGATCGCCTGACCTTACATCGCCAGATTTTTTCTTATGGGGTTACCTCAAAGATATCGTTTATAAGGAAACGCCAACCACTCGCGAAAACATGATTCAAAGAATAAGAGATGCTTGCGCTGCAATTACACCAGACATGTTATCAAGATGTGTTCAGGAATTTACAAAACGAGTCAATAAATGCATCGAAGTTGGAGGTCATCAATTTGAACATTTAATTTCATAAAACGGCGAGATGCAAGGGATTTAAGGACAACAAGCAGGCCGAAAGTGAGAGGCGAGGGGACTCACTGGAAATACAAGCACCCCGAAATTCATTTACTTGCAAGTATTTGCAAATAAGAAAAAATAAAACGAAAACAATCGGTCCTTTTAAGGACCACCAAATCTTAAACGGGAATAACTTCATCTTTACAAAGTCTTTTACTTTTTTACTCTGTTAGTTAATGAGTTCACTCGTTAGTACGTAGGATGTTCGGTTAGTTAGTTAGCTAATCAGTTGATTTGTTTGATAATTATAAAGTTGTGTGGCCTCATGACCACGAAACAAAACAAAATTATCCTAATCCGCGGCAAAAAATAATAAAATAATAACTTTGCGGCAAAATTTACGAAGTAAATAAGTATTTTTTATTTCTCCGTAACCATTTCCACGCAAAAATGAGAAAATGGATTTTCTTGAATTACAGCGCCATCTACCAAAAATAAAAAAAATGTTTCAGACAAAATGTACGTAGTTTTTTATGTAGGACCTGAATCTGCAATAAAAAATAGGGGTTCCCATTTGAAATTTTAAAGTTGCCCCCCGCCCCACCCCCAGGGGCCGGGGGGGGGTGGGCTAATTTTAGCACCAGCAGATGCCCCCTCGAAAATAATCAACTTTGGATTCTACGCATTTTTTCGTGTGAAGCTTATTTTTCGAGTTATTCTGCTTTGTCAACTTAAAATTTACACCCTGTATTTTAAAAATGTTTACTATTGTTGTGTAATCTGTTTGATTATAAACTTTAATCAATTGGTCCATTATCATTGCATAAGACTATTTATAGGGTAAGCGTTGTAGCAATATATTTTTAATATGTTAATTGAAATAAAATTCGATTTTTCATTTTCTTATTTATGATAAGTGATTCCAAAGAAAGGTCGAAATTATATAATTTTTAGCTTTGGTATTGATGGTTTTCTTTGTTTTCATTGTCACGTTTAATCATACAGATTTTTTGTTTAGCGCATATTATTGTCATTTATTTTGCTATATTTGAATGTTTATTGTTTCAGTGATTATGGTTTACTTTTACCAAAGGATTTTGCTATGACTTTGATTTATTATAAAACAAAATTTCAGTTAATTTTGGAACTATCTTTGAACTTATTGAAAGTAGTTATACGTATACTGCCGAAGCCGACGCGATCTATACAAAGCTATGGCACTACGTCACTTCTATTGTTGAAACATCACGAAAACCAATGGGATATTTTGAAATGTGAACTTTGTATTTTAGATAAATAAGTAAATACACTATTCGCGGATTTAAGTGCCTACAAAATGGCGGATGTAATGGTGAACGGCATGCGATTACCATTGTCGAGATCTAATATTAACAATGATAAACGCTGTCGCTGACAATGATAAACACATGCCGTTCACCATTATATCCGCCATTTTGTAGACAGTTAAATCCGCGAATAATAAATTGCATTAATGCCAAACATGGGTTTAAACATGGGTTTAATTTTTTTATAAATAATGTTACAACCCTAGCGTCAATAAACTTCGGACACCAAGTAATTTGGCTAAACACACAGTGAAAAGTGCATACAGAGGATTGCAGGCTAATGAAAATAGATTTACTGAGTATATGTGACAATATCAACATCGATTTAGAATCGATATAATGGTGTGAAATAATTTATTCAAATTTATGTAAAATTGCGTTGTCAACAGGTTTCAAAGAACTTCGTACACAAGGGATCGCCAGCATATAGAACTTTCCTGAAGGCTGTAGAAACGCCCAGAATGCTTTGCATCAGGCTTTAAAAGCACCGTCCACGCGACAGAGCACAGTATTCGTGTTGTTTTGAACCATGGGACGTGGTAAGCCAGTAGAAAAGTGTATACGGCAAAAAATTGTACAGCAGTTCTAGAATAACAAATCCCAGCGAGCTATTACCCATGAATTATCAGTTCCACTCTCTACTGTTAATGGGATCATCAAGCGTTTCAGAGAAATCGGGAAAACAGAACCAGGGACTGCACCAGGCAAGCAGCGATTATTAAATGTTAGGGACCTACGAGTATTTCGACGTTACATTGTAAAAAACAGGCATACTCCCATAAGTGAAATGGCTGTTTGGGCTCGAGAATATTTTCATATACCCATATCCGAAAGCACAGTCCGCCGTTACATCAGAAGATGCAACTATTACTTATACGCTACAAAGAGGAAGCCATTTATGAGCACTGTAGCTAAGCGTCGCCGGGTAGCATGGGCCAGAACCCATCTAAAGTGGACCATTGCTCAGTGGAATAGTGTTCTGTGCTCCGACGAGTCCACCTTTGCAGTGATGTATGGCAACAACGGTCGCAAGGTGCTAAGGACCAAGCACGGAAGTAATCATCCCGACTGTTACCAGAGGAAAGTTCAGAAGCCTGCATCGCTGATGGTGTGGGGCTGCATGCGTGCAGCCGGGACAGGATCGCTTCGCTTTTGAGAGGGCACTATTAACTCTGCTGCCTATATAAACTTTCTTCAACAGCATCTGCGTCCATCCCGCCAAAAGTTGTTCAATAGAAGACCAAGCATCTTTTAGCAGGACAACGCGAAGCCTCATGCTGCTCGGAACACCAAGGCTGGCTACAACAGCAGCGTTTCAGGGTGCTTGACTGGCCTGCCTGCCTGCAGCCCAGATCTGTCACCCATTGAAAATGTATGGCGCATTTTAAAGCGAAAAGTCAGACAGCGGAAGCCTCGAATACTGCAGCAGTTGCGGGCGTGTATTTCCGAAGAGTGGGACAAAATTCCAGTAGAAACAACGCAGAAGTTAGTGTCTAGCATGCCTCAACGACTTCGGAGCGTCATTCGTCGGAAAGGTGACGCCACTCAGTGGTAATGTGCAATAAACGGTACGGTGTACGAAGTTCATTGCAACGTGTTGAAAACGGAACATTACAAAAAGTCGCTTTTTTAATCTTCTCGTTTGTTTTTATGTTAAAATGCTATATCACAGTTGTACTAAAGCTCTGTGCACTCAATAAAGTAATTTTCATTAGTTTACAATTAGTTTCGTTGTACTTATCCAAAATTCTGTAGGTGTCCGAAGTTCATTGACGCTAGGGTTGTAGTTTAAATTTTAAATATCCTTATTTTGTTTTTAAATTTCTTTTTGCATGACGTCACAAAACCCATCTGCTTGCATGATGTCACAAAATCAGTCCCACGGTTTGTTTAGATCGCGTCGGCTTCGATAGTGCCCGCCAAAAGTATCTGGACACCCTACTTTGTAACTTCAACGCCCATGATGCATTCCTTCACTTTTTGATGTAAAAGAAATGTATTATGAAATTTCAGCCAGCCGAGAAGACTTGAGCTGTCCAGCTTTCAGAGAGGAGTTATCATTTTATGCCGCATTAGTGGAGAGTAAATTGAAGGAAGAACGTGACTTGTTACATTTTTTCAAAATTGAGGTTTTGATAAAATAACGTAGCCTGGACCAGTATCTTTAAGGTGCTGTTATCTATTGGCCTCTCCGCCAATTACTTTTGATATTATCATCGATTATATATTACACTTTCTGAAAAAACGTGACTTGCGAAAGAAAGATGGCGGGTGATGGTAAGATCATGTTGAGTGCTGCAGAGATGAAACATTCCATTAAAGGGAAAAAAAGGAAGAAATTGTTTCACATTGGAAAGATAAGAAAGCCAAAGTATCTCGTGAAGCTGGAGAGGCATATTAAACCGTCAAGGAGTGCAAAAGCTCGCACTTAAGCCACCACAAGAGGTGAGTGGACGAACGTTACCTGTGATAGTTGCATCGTGTGGCGCGCGGCCGCGTTGTTAAGGCAAAACGCGCTAACCTATGGTTATGAGATAATAGTATTCCATTTTCTTTATATTCTACAAGAATGAAATTAAAAAACAAACGAAAACGAAAATAAGTGCAAAAATTTCTATTTATCCTTTTCTCAAAAACTTCTTCATTCAACATACAATGTTTTGCCTTAACAGGGTCACACAATGCTGCATGTTAAACAAGATGTGTTTTGAGGAAGAATTTCATATACAGGGTGATTTACATCGAATGTAAAATACTTAAAGGGGGTATTATAGAGGTTAAGATAAACACAAAACGTCCTATGAACATGGGTCCGAATTTGAACGATAACTGAGATATGAACAGAAATAAAAATGCAAACACCAAGTTCAACAAGTTAATAACTCAGGTTCCGTAAGGCCTAGATTAATGAAATTTGGAGAAATAACAGGGTACATAAGACTGTGTATACCGTTAAAATTTGATCTAATTCTAACAAGTAGTTTCCGAGTTACTCATTCAACATCATAACACGTGCTCACTTGTGAGTACTAACTAGCACTTGTTACAATTTTGACTGTGTAACTCGGAAACTTCTCGTTGGAATTCAATCAAATTTTAACGGTATACACAGTCTTATGTACCCTGTTATTTCTCCAAATTTCATTAATCTAGGCCTTAAGGAACCTGAGTTATTAACTTGTTGAACTTGGTGTTTGCATTTTTATTTCTGTTCATATCTCAGTTATCGTTCAAATTCGGACCCATGTTCATAGGACGTTTTGTGTTTATCTTAATCTCTATAATACCCCCTTTAAGTATTTTACATTCGATGTAAATCACCCTGTATATTTAATTTTAATTTACAGGCTAAGGTTTGCTCAACATCATGCGACAAAGCTGGATGCTCTTTGTCTCATCAGAAAAACTGGATCTATACACAACATTCCGACAGTGGCACCACAATGAACAGACGATACATTTGGCTTCTCTAATGCAAGCAATTCCAATCAAACGAGCAAGGCCACTATCCAAGATTTTCCCAACGCGACAAGATGCACTCGACGAGAAGTGACAATCAAATACAAACTTCGAGTAACATGGAAAGAGCTGACTTTTGTCAGAAGACTTTCTGCGACATCCTTGGCGTAACTCCTCGCCGTTTGCAACTTATTACAGTCAAAGTGAGATCAAATGAAAGCTTGAATGATCAGCGAGGATACAGTGCTTTGCATGATGATACACTTGTTGCAAGAGAGCACAGTGATACTTTTGTCTTGTGTGGTGACCTGCAGCAGGTGTTGTTTGTACCTCAATTGCGGCATTCAGAAGTATTTTACCAGAAGCAGCTCTCATGCTATAACTATGGCTTACATGATGCAGCATCTGGTGATGCTACCATGTTTTTGTGGCATGAGATACTTGCCAAGAGGGGGTCAACAGAAATCGCATCATGCATCTTGCAGTATGTGACACTTGAATTTATAGCACTGCAGCCTACCCAACACCGCAAATTTATCCTTTGGTCGGATCGATATGTAGGACAGTACAACAACTGGCTCATGGTTGCTTTGCTTCGCTTCTTTACTTCATGAGGAAGAGATACACTATATTACACAAGTGGATCAGAAGTTTCTTACAACAGGACATAGTTTTTTGCCATGTGATAGAGATTTTGCCTTAATTGAAAAACGAAAACAAGTTTCTTCAGCCATGGTGCCTCACGATTGGTGAAAGATTCTGGAAGAAGCTCACCCAAACAAGCCATTCAACGTGAAGGAGATGGAACAGGCCGATTTCAAATATTTTGAAGAAGCAACTTCTGCCTTTATCCGGCCAAAGGGAATGAAAATTCCATCCGTTATGTGGCTTCAGATGTCTGCTGATGACCCCACGACCCTAAGGACTCGTACTTGCCATAACAACATGGAACCCTGGAAGAGTCACTTCCTTATCCCAAATCCACAAAAACGTGGACGTCCAAGCCAGGTGATGCATAAGTTCAAAAAATTAGAACATCTGGAGCCCTATCAGCTCTACAATACCCCTCTAGAAGAAGGACTTGTTAGCAATAAGCCAATACCTCAAAAGAGAACATTCGGAATTCTACGAGAAGCTAGTGACAGAGGATGACGTGTAACGACGTATAATGTCCAGCTTCATGATATTTTTTTTTGTGATGAAAATAAAAGTAACCAATGAAAATATTCTGAAACTAATAATATTTTTTAAACATAAACAATAAACTTGTTCTGCTGTTCTACACTGCATTATATGGTCTGATACTGCAGTGTGGTACAACGTGACCTGTCCCGATAGACAAGTCACGTTCTTCCACAGTTTGAGAAAAAAACAACATATTTTTGCATAATCTAGCATAAGTAATATTTCTAAAAAATAATGATTTCATATGCATGCAATGTTAAATTAATAATTGAAATAATATTGCCTCAAAATTAAATATTGTGTTTTTTTTGGATTTTCCCGAAAATGCATATCTCTAACAAGTCACGTTCTTCCGGGCAAGCCTTCAATTAGCAAAATCAACATTTTGATCAGACATATTCGAATCACTATGTATGGTGTTGTGCAAAAGTACGAACTGAAAGATGCAATAACAAAATCAAAACGTTCCGGGAAAACTTGAGTCATGTCGCCGGAAGATCAACGTGTTTTTTCGCGAGTGGTGCTGAAGAATCGCAAAATCTTTTCAGACTGAAGTAGTACGTCATATCCAATCAGTTCACACAGTCCATTATTTCACGTATCCTTACTGAAGTAGACTTCTTTGGAAGGACCAGAAAGAGAATTTTTTTCTCAAGGGTGAATGCTCTTCGTCGTCTGCGATGGCATAAGGAGCGTCGCCTTTGGATTAGTGATGACTGGGCAAAGGTTATGTGGAATGGGAAAGCCGCTTCCTTCTCCAGCAGTCTGATGGTCATACATGGATCTACAGGCGAACAAAAGAGAAATGTATATGTTAGGGATAGGCACACATGAAGTCAATAAGAGCCGCATTCCGATTTTTTATACATTAAGAGCCATACATTTTTATACATTTTATACATTTTGTATATTGTACAGAGCCACGCCATAGTAACATAGTATTAAATACACAAATTCAAATAACTAAATATTAGTTACTGAGTCAATTTAACAAGATTCAATGAAAAAAAAAATGAAAAAACGGAATTAAATTTTCAATGGGAGCCGCATTTGCCCACCATAGATATATAACATGCTATATGTTGTCATTTGAGAAACGTTAATTTAAACGTTAAGTGGATGCGTCTTAATGTAATTACTTAATGTTATCAAGCGGTTATTGTTATGTTTTTGCTCTTTGTATCTAAATACATACTAATTCACGGTTTATTGTGATCAAAACTTCGGATATTGTTATCAATTTTTTCCCTAAATGTAGAAAAATATTTGGATTGGCTCCCGATTTCTGCTTATAATAGCCACTTTTCATTTCACATCTAGCTGTCTAAAGTTACTGATTGTTATTCGTGTAGTCTTATTTATTGTAGAGTTTTACAAACACTTTAAACACTGTTTCATTTATAAAAGCTGTATACTCTAATGGAAAGTTCCGCAATACCTCTTTTTTCCCACACGGTCTCTTTTTTTAAACTTCGGTTATTTTTTATTTTTATTTATTTATTGTATTTACAATTTGCATCCCAATAGGATGAAGTAAAATGGAAAACATTATACATCCTGTTGCCAAGTCATAACATAATTATATATTAAATGTTTTACATGTAATTTATGATTTATACAGTTTTGAGTACAACAATTCATAAGATCACGTTCATCTGCATGGGTAACTTATTCTAACTATCAGTTGTGTGAAATGGAAAAAATCTATTTAACTTTGGAGTAATAACAAACGGTGGAATTAGTTTATATTTCTGAGAAGAACGGGTATATGCTTTATTATTCAACCATTGAGAAATTATATGTAATGGATGTTTATCATTGCTTATAGCAAAGTAGATTTCCTTAAGTCTAACTTTAAGTATAATAGTATCGCAAGTAGGAAGATCAACCATATTGCAAACTTACGTAATAGACGTAAATTTATTTAAGGACAAAGCTGTTCGAATAATGTTATAATATTTAATTTTAAGTCTCTTCACAGTTTATAAGCTGTAGACCATAAAATAATACCAAATTCTAATTTCGAAATTATGATTGCTTTAATTAGAATAATGACCTGTTTTCTGGTTAATATTCTCTTTAACTTTTTAATCAAATACGTAGCTTTAATCATTTTACTGATTAAATTTTCAATACGTTCCTTAAACGTTAACTTCGTATCAAAAAGGATTCCTAAAATTTTGCTAACTGTAAAAGCTGCTTTTTGATCAAAAGTTATTTAAAGTATTTGTGTTTTCTCCTTATTCAATTTCATACTTTGACTTTTATACCACCGTTCTAAATTGTTTATATCGCTATTTATTTCTTTACTAGCCATGATTGTTTCATGCTCATCATAAATTTTTGTAAGGATATTTTCATCTACATACGAGTCTAACTTTAAGTTTAAAGGAAGCTTATGGATGGCAGACGTAGCAACTGCATATAAAGTAGTGCTCACATTAAGTGGGTGCCACTGTAGTTTCTAAAGATCACGTGACTGCTACCCCATAACTCCGACTTCTCTGGGACAATTCGGGCCATATACTGCTTAATTATAATGCAGATCTTTCCTAGAATAAACTTTAATTTCATCCCTTTATGTGCCCGTACAGTGTCTTTACGAACTCTGTGTACAAACTTTTCGGGATGGTCGAGGACCTTATTTTGAATATATTTTGGCAATAAACTGGGGATAACAAATGAATCTTTGATACATAAAAAACTTCAAACATCATACATGCAACGACTGTCTGAGACTTCCTTATAACACTGTTTCTCTCGTTAATGTACGAGGGTTTACAAGAATTTTTGCCTCTATGGCTGTAACTTTTTAATTTTGACCGATTTTCAAAATTGTTTTTGTATCTGGTTCTTATATTTGTCCTCCATGTAATGCAATATTCACTTTTCGACATATTTTTTTTCAAAACTTTCAGTAAGCAGGTCGCTTCTTCCACAGGCTGTTAATCATATTTTGCAGCTAACAAATATATATAAACTTTAACGACTACAATAAACAAAATAAGTATAATTATGTCCCCCATCCCTTTACACGCATGACTACTCGGGTGAACTCGTCGGAAAAAAATTCTGGGGATGTTGTCGACACGAGGATTGAATGGCGTCTTTCACTCGTCGTCAGAACGCAACTCATGTCCCTTAAGCTGATCTTTCTTCTTTGGGAGGTGGTGAAATTTGCAAGGTGCCAAGTCTTTCAACTTTGAACTTTAGGCGCTGCAACACCTCTCTTGTGTGGCGATCGTGTGCGGGCGGGAATTATCGTGCTGCAGAAGAGGGTCCAAAGCTGCCATTCCATCTTGGTGTCGAAAACAACCCCAGAATTCCTCTCCGACGACTTCATCCAACTAGTCACGCGTTGGCGCAATGCGTCTAAAGGAATGGGGACTATGTCAAAAAATGAATAATACAGCAAAGAGAGGACAAATCTAAGAATTAGATACAAAAAGAATTTTGAAAATCGGTTAACAAATAAAAAAGTTACAGCCATGGAAACCTTATTTATCAATCGCCCCTCATTGTATTAGGATCATTGGAGAATATTTTTCCTTGCTTGGAACACGATCTGAACTGAAATCTAAAAGTCTGCTTTGTTTAACCACGACCTACTGCAGAAATGAAAAGAAACGTGCCATGTGACTGGAAATCACTACGCCATTTTTCAATACTACAGGGTTAGAAGAAATAAGTTTCTCAGTTCAGTGGACTGTAGAATGCGTTCTATTGGTCCGAATAAGATAAAATTTGAATTACAGATAATTGAAATGATGCGTTTGACATTTATTAAAAATTTTAGTATAAAAATCCGCAGATGGTAGCGATGTAATACACAAAAACATTTTATATGCTTTATCAATGTGAAATAATAATAAAATAAGTTTCATACGACGGAATTCTTTTACAGCTGCGACGGCGTTCTGCTGGTTCTGGTAGAACAATTTTACCAGTAGCGCTTTTTCAGGCAACGTAGGCATGATGTGCAAAGCAGTAATTAATGCTCATGCAGAATCTGCCATTATTTTATCCGAAGAAATAATGCTAATAAGCATGCGCTGTAACGCACATGTTTCACATTTTCCATGTATGCAAAGAAATAAAGAAAGGAAGTAAACCCTCTAGAGTGTGGATCACGTGACTTTGACCGTGGAATCCAGGCGCCATATTGGTGTAGTATAAGACGACCCATGAATCAAATAACCTATCTTCTATATACGACCTTGTGGAGTTGTCTTGTTTTAGCGAGTGCAGAAAAAGATTTAAAATATTTAGATTAAACAATATGCATTTTTAAAAAGCCAAAATAAATATTTTTGGTGCCTCTCATTTAAATAGGAATTCAGAGAATAATAAAAGAAATTAAAATTTTTCTATTAAGCTCATGCTCACAAGTAAAATTTACGATTGCGTTTATTTTTTTTTTAATCCATATGCTTTTATTTTTTTTTAAACTTTAAAATCTTGGCTTTCCTCCTACTCCAACATGGACGCTTGGGTACTTCCGGTTCCACGCTCCGTTCAATGTGAAAGTCACGTGATCCACACTCTGGAGTTTTTACTTCCTTTCTGTATGAAAGAAATACCATTTATGTTAGACTGCCATCTACTAGTGAATATTTGTAAAAAAAATTTTATTTAATAAATGTCAAACGCATCATTTAAATTATCTGTAGTTCATGTTTTATCTCATGTGGACCAATAGAACGCATTCTACAGCCCTCTAAAGTGGGAAACTTATTTCTTGCTAACCTTGTACTTTCATGGCGCTAGTGGGGACACAGTTTTGAAAAGAAGAAATAAACTAATAAAGCTGATTATGTATTAATACATATATAATGTTAAAAAACAAATTTGTATTCAAAAATAAAAATGTTTTATATAAATGAAAAACTTTTCATTTCCCTAACATTTCCTGACTTTCCAGAATGTAAGAACCATGCAGTTTCTGTCATTTTAATTCTCCATGTGTTATCCTAATGCATTTTAGTCGCCGCCCTCCTATCACCTCCTAGTTGTCCTCTTTTCAGTCGTATCCCAACACGTCTCGACTCTTAATTTCCTGGCTTCCCTTCTCTTCTTGTATTTCAGCCAATACCATCTTACTATTCCCAATGCTAACTATATATAAAGTCGTCCTTAAGTACTCCTTTCATAAATTCAGGATAATTCTGTAATATTCTTTGCTTTTAGAGAATTATCCTTTCTGCTTTGATAAAGGATAATCTCTATCCGAAACATCAGCATTTTATTTTGATTTTATTTATTAATTTAAAATTTTTTATTATTTATTATTTATTATTTTTTATTAATTAATATTTATTTGTTTTTTATTTTTTAATTAATAATAATTTTTAATAGTAATTGTTATCTCTCCCGCTTTAGGTTCTCCCTGATACAGAATTATCTCTCCCGCTGTAGGTTCTCCCGCTTCATGTTCCTCATTCTCCCCCCAGGTGTCGTCACCCATCCCCCCCCCCCCGGGGGATTCCACCAGAATTTTTGAAAAACCCCTAAATATCCCCCCAAATTCCAAAACAAAAAATATACTATTTTTTAATTTCATTTTATTTATATAAAAAAATACAAGACAAATTAAGCCTAAACATTTAGTGTTTCCAGTACATTTTCTAAACAGTCAGCTTCCATGGCATTCAGTTTGTGATCATACATTGTGTGATTGAATTTTTGGTACATGGGTGTAGTTGGTTCAAACTGAACACAGTTAATTTCTTGTCGTTTAAGTTGGTACCTTATGCTCATCACTGATTGAACAACTTCAAGTGAAACTTTGTTTCTTATCTTTGTTTTTACCAAGCCACATTCTAAAAACACTCTTTCTACAGCAGCATTGCTGATTGGTAAACACAAGGCCTTCATAGCCAACTTAGACAATTCACTGAATCTTTGGTGGTTTGCTGAGTCCACATCTTTATTTATTTCAGCCCAAAACTTTTCTGCAGTATCTACATTTGCACACTGTTAATTGTTTAAATTAGCCCACTGGATCTCAATTTTGGAAATTTCTGCAGGAGAAAAGCCTAATTGCATTGCCAAGCCTCTAATAGGTGATTGGCTGAAGCCTGTTCTGACTTTGGCGCCACCTGTAGTCCGCGATGGGGAAACACTCATATCGTCGCTGTATCTCTACATGATGTGTAGGATCTCCTGGGGGCGTGATACGAACAATTTACAATTTCTAGTAATTGACGCATGTCACACGACTATCGAATCGACAACCGACGGCGAAAAATTCAAATCTCATTGTTTCAATTTAAGCTAATATTTCCAACCCTTACCCCACCCCCCAAATTTCCCCAAAAAAAATTTCCCCCCATTTATCTTCCTTAAAATTTTTATTTCCCCTAAATCTAGGGGGAATCCCCCCAGGTTGGCAACTCTGCCCTGCATGCTTTGCGTTTCACCTGCTTCCTGACTGGCTGAGGCAAAGCGGATGCCGCAAGACTTCCATACCCCCTTGAAATGAAAAATCCGCTCCGCAAAGTTTGCGCATGAATGTGAAACGCCTCAGTTTAGCGGGAAAAGTTCGCTTTTGCCCGCGGATTGCGCTTCCACGTGTTTTCCGCTTCGTAAAGCTCTATGTGAAACAGGCTTTAAGCAAAATGAGAACTAAGATTTTGGAAAAAATCTCCACATAGTGGCCTTCACTTCACTTCCAAAGGATAAGCGTAGGAACACAACAACAATTAACATGCTGTTTTTATAATTAAGATAAAATTAATTATATATTATTGCATAAAATTGCTGATACATTATACAGGGTGTCCGGAAATAAATGGTAAATATTCATACACGTGAGAGAACATGTATAAAGAAGCATTTTTATTCCTATAAACATGGTGTCGCAAGCCAACCCCCACAGAGATACAGGGGGATTAAAGTATGTTGCGCTGCCTGATTGTTGGCATCCCGCGAGCGACTAGGCAATGTGGTGCAGCCCACATCTGTTCAAGAGATGTCAATTGTCCCGCCTTTTATTTCCCTTTGGCGAAACACCTGTTCCATCCGTTGATGATCTGGTCGCTCGCATTGCTGTGGCAGGTGAAACAATCCGCGAACAACCGAATGTACTACGTCATGCACGGAAGTGGCTACTACGGCGCTGTAACCTGTGCGTGCAAACACATGGCCGGATCTTTGAATATCTGCTGTGAGTCTTGATACGCAATGGACATTTGTGTGGCCTCTGTTTTGTTCACATTTGTTTTTACCCACAGCTTCGATGTACGCCTTGATGTGCATTGCTCATAGTCTACGTCAAGATGTTACCTTAAGAGCCTGCAGCGTTTGTAGGGTGTCTTATTTGTTTATTTCTACGTAGTTTAATGTTATGTGATGTGACTTGATTTTATTCCATTACATCAACACCTTCGAACAGGTCTGTAGGCTCCAATGTGGGCTGCACCACATTGCCTAGTCGCTCGCGGGACGCCAAGAATCAGGCAGCGCAACAAACTTTAATCCCCCTGTATCTCTGTGGGGGTTGGCTTGCAACACGATGTTCATAGGAATAAAAATGCTTCTTTATATATGTTCTCTCACATGTATGAATATTTACCATTTATTTCCGGAAACCCTGTATATTAATCTGATATATTAATGTGTTCTTTATTTTATTTGCATAAATGAAATCCTTTCGTTTAATTCATAAACTGGAAAAGTCACTTTTATTGTAATGCAGTAATTGAAAGGATCTGTGCACTTTATTTTGGATCTATGCACTTTAAAAATTAATATCTTCAAAACTGAGCAAAACACAATTTTGAATTTTTTGTATTGTTTTTATGAAAGTAAGTGTAAGATATTAATAATTTTTTAATCAAAAAAAACACCCACCATTTGAGAAATTTTACATAAATAAAATATTTTTATTAAATTCAAATATTTGGGCATCTATATATTAAAACTCTTGCGTGTATTTATTTATTTATCTGTAATTCTATCTCCTCCTAGACGGTTTGAGCTAGCGACTTGAAATTTTCAAGGCAGGCTTATCAATAAAGGACCTGCTCTATCGCCAAAAATCAGCCCCCTACGACTCTCCCCTTCCCCATTTTCTGGGGTTTTCATTTAAAATTATCTGCTTTTGCTTTGTAATTCCCCTCAATAGATGGCGCGGGCGGGCGAAGCGGGGGAGCGGGTAACAACTAGTGCGTAAAATAATTTTAAAAAAAATTTCATGTAGAATCTGTAGTTAAAGTGCTTTCATATGTCACAATAACATCTTTCTAAGTAAAATACAACCAAATTTACAGTACTTCATAGATAAGGCCCCCACTCAAATTTCGAAAATTTTAAACTTCCATAAAAACGAAAATATATATATATATATATTTGGCATTCATTACCAATTCCCTAGGGCAATTGTATATACCAAATTTCATTAAAATCCGAAAGGTCAGTGCCAAAACTTTAAAATTTCTACCTGAAATGGCATTGAATGACCCATATAATAATCAACCAAAAGAAACACCAATCATACGAAAAACATTTTAGTTTGATAATTTGCAAGTTTAAAACATTTATAGACACAGGACATTATTGTTGCAATAGATGTTGTTTTTACATTGTTTTTTTAACCAACAAAGCCTCCATTAGCTTAAATATGGTTAAACATGCGATTGGGCATAGTGTCTATTAACTTCTATAAATATTCCAACTTTATTTTCTCCCAACAATCATAAATTGCTAATTTCAACTCATTACATGAATGATATTGCTTATTATGAGCATAAAAAATTTTGGTTAATGCAGTCCAGACGTTCTCCATAGGATTCTTATCAGGACTTCTAGAAAGCCAATCCAAAACCCTGATTTTTTCACTTTTAAACCATTGTTTTGTTGCTTTTGACACATGGCATGGGGCATTGTCTTGCTGATAACACCATTCACCTTCTCCAATGAGTGGGCCAAATGGGATGAGATGACCATACAGCATCTGATGATATAGCTTTGAGTCCATTCGTTGGTTCATCATCACAATGTCAGTCTTTCCTTCAAAAACAAATGCCGTCCACACCAAGACTCCACCCACCTCCTGCTTGCCTGCTGAAAAATTCAATTCTCCGTTCTTATTTCTTCAGAAATGCCCGTTTCCATCGGGGCCGTCCAAATTAAACCTTTTTTCATCCGAACAAATAAATTCTTTCCATTGATCTTTCCATGTCATTACTCCTTTTGCCCATTCATCTTAATTTTGGTTTTGCCTTTAGTTTTACGTATCAAGCATCATCATTGGTGCATAAGCACTTGCCATTGTGGTGTGTGATACAGGGGTGCTTAACTCTTGGGCAATGCTTCGGGTTGACATCTGTTTTTTGGTGGCAAGAACGAAAAAGAGACGCTTTGCTCTTGTGGATAACACAGGTTTTCGTCCAGTGCGTTCTTCTTGTCCATACTGGTCTCCTTTTTTCAACACATTACGAACTGCAATCATGGATCCGTTGAGTGCTGCAGCAATTTCTCTGTAGGAATTTCCCTGACCATGGTTTAAGTACACTTTTCGAATCTCGCATTCCTTTTAACTGACTTCCTCGTGCAATTTTCGTTTGTTTAGCTTTCTGTTCAGCTAATAAGTTTATATGGCTTATTTGAGTGTTTTCTTGCCCTGGAATAATTGAATGTAATAATCTATAGTGTGTCCCATTCGATTATTATTACTTGTTTTTGACGATGTGTCTATAAATGTTTTATACTTGCAAAATATCAAACTACAAACTATAGTTTTTTGCGTATTTGGTAATAACTATCAGATAATTTTTTATCATTTTGCATGCTGGTTGATTATTAGGTAGCGGAAGAATGCAGCTGCTTATTGTTTTCACGATGTCCGTCTGTCTGTCCGTCCGTCCCCTTCAAAATTTCCGCATTTTTTGAGGTAGAAGGTTGAAATTCGGAATGTCGCTTACTATGGGCTTGTGTACCTTCACTATTTAGTTTGGTTTTGATTGGCCCACTGAGGTGGAAGTTTCGGGGGCTGAGATTAGGGGGGGCCAAAAGGTCTACGCGTATTTATGCATATAAAGGAATGAAATTCGGTATGCAGGTTCCTATAAGTAAGATCAACATTACTGTAAAGTTTGGGTCAAATTGTCCCTATAGGGTCGGAGTTGTGGAGGTTGCAGTCACTTGGTTTTTAAAACTATAGCAACATATGGCATGTCATATATCATTCGATCGGAAATGATGAGAAACGAAAGAAGATAGAGCTCTTTTACACTTTCTAAATATTACGTTCAAGAAAATCAATTTTTTGATTGAAAAAATTGGGAGGGGGTAAAAAGTGAGATAAAAGGGTAAAAATAGATGATCTCAGCGCTTCCGCTACTTTCCTCTACCTTCCTCGGGAGGATTAATTTCTTGTTAATTTTTTGTTTTAACTGTGCTATTTAAATAAACCAGCATTTTGGGAAGTGCGTCTATACTTTCTTTACGCACCTTACATTGAACAGTTGATATTTTATTGTGACAATTATTTTATTATTTATGACATTACATGCCACTATTCTGTGGTTCAATTGATCTAACCGTTCATTTTCCAGTAATGTGTTATATTTTCTCCAATGATGCTTTTAAATTTATCATAACAATATATCATTTCACAAATTTATGTTTTTGGATCAACATTTAATTGAGAGTCATTTTGTTACTTCTTTCATTTTTTTAGCATATTTGTGTAGGTCCTGCATCTGTATTTTTGTTTTCAATATTGACTTTTTTGATCATACAATTCAACTAAATGCGGATGAATATTCTTAATTTTATAAACATTGAGAAGAGTTGGGTACTCACTCAAACCCAAATGGGTTTAGTTTGCGCTCTTGGCTATAGTCCGTCTCTGTTATCTTGAGCCTAAGTTCAAAATACGCAGGTCGTTCTGCGCACTCTATTTTTGCAGAAGTACTTCCGCGTGGTTATATAGTTCCCAGATTTCTGAATTAAGTCACTAGGCTTTGCTGACATTTGTTTACGTTTTACATTGTTTAACGTGGAGACTGATCCAGATGAGTCATCTTGCTCCCTCACCGGAAAAAGCAGTAAAAAAAAGACACAACAGGGATACATGCGCAGAGGTACTTGCGCAATTCGAACTTGGGCTGAAGATAACGGAGACAAACTGTAATCCATGCTAGTGCTTGATATTAAAAATGTAAGTACTGGTATAATTTAAATTCCGTGAAAATATAGCAGTTTTCTTTCAAATTTTTGAGATGGTAGATCAAACAACTCATTTTGAAGGTCTCGGTCGAAATCGTCTGCTCCCAAAGTATTCAGTGCAAAAATTCGTATTGAACTTTTTGTTGCATTTACATTTGGTCACCCAAAAGTTACTAAGTTTATATTTTGGATATGTGTTGCATGCTTGGGTTTTTCTTAGTATTTATTTTCTTATATATAAAATTCATTTTCTGTTTGTTGTTTGTTTGCCCCCATCGCACGACAATTCTTGTTCGAACATGATTCTTATTTCGTTTAGGGCTGCTTTTGCCAACCCAGGAATAAAGCTCAAATAAGTCAAAAGTGAGTTATATCATCCTCAGATAGGATAAATCTTCAGATAAACACGAGAATAAACCAAAGATATCCTGATAAAGTTAGACGGTCCTCTAGAGGTCGGATAGCCACTTATTCCTCGTATAGTGAATCGTTTTGCTCAAATTTACGAGCGTTTAATGGCGGTACTTCCGGTCCGCTTCAATTTGAAAATGCTTTCAAAACTACGACGGTATGAATAAGTTTTAGGGTGCAAGTGAACAGCAGATTAGATCTAGATTATCTGTCTGTATTTCATTTTCAATGATCGACAACATAGCCCCCAAAATGAGAAACGAAACGGAAGTTTTGCGTCTCTGAGGTCTGAGTTCTTCAGCTGAATTTGTTTTTCGCGTTTTGTTTTTTCTGCCGTGCCGCATTTTAACATCAACACTGACTGAAAAACTTTTGTTTTTTTCCACGGTAGAAGGCTTTCTCTTATCATTGTAGGCTATGCATTGACTGGAATGAATACTTTTGTTTTTTCACGATAAAGTAAAATAACTAAGTGCACAAATTAATAAAACAAAATCAGTAAAATAATAATTAAAATTAATCATTGCTTTGAAGACATTGTTGTTACAAAAGACATTGCGTCAGCGAAAATGAAATTAATTTCACGTATTGCTAAATTGGAAATATCTTATCTTTTTTTATACATAATTTATTTTATCATTTTGTAGAGTTAGCTTTTGTTGTAATAACAGTCTCAATTCTTTTAGGCAAAATTCCTGTGTAATATATTTCAAACGTTTTTGATGCATTCAATGAGATCTTTTTTTGTTTCTTGGGCGCGGATTCTGGATTCTTTTTTTCATTATTGTCCTTAGATTTTCGATTGGATTCATGTCAGGCGAATTTCCTGGCCATTTCATGACACTTATTTCTCTTTCCCCATTTTTGGATGTATAAGCTGGAAAATTTTTTATATACACAATCCTGTTGGAAAATAACCTCTTCAGATGAATAAATCTTCTCAATAATTGGAGTGACAGAGACTTCCATCAGTTCTGTACAAACTTTAGTATGAATCCGGCTCTTCACAATAAACACTTTACTAACACTTTGACTATTAAAATATCCCCATAAGGCTTTAAAGTTTTAAAGGTTCTCGGCATTTGAAGGCATAGAATATCTTTTTTATATCTCAACAGATTTCTTTTGTTGAAAAGAAGACTGAGCAATTACGTACAGATTTATTAAAAAAAAACTTTTGCAAGAAATTCATCCAATTGTTTCTTGGAAATCACTATATTGTTCTCATTCTCATGCTAAATTGTACTTTCCAATTATCACAATTACGTATGTAAAAATGAGAATAGAACAGTATTTAAAAATTTAACCAAACAATACGCAAACAAGAAATTAAAGTATGCCAAAGGAGTTTTGAAATTTTCCTAAAAAAAGAAATGATGAATTCCCACAAGCGAGATCTTTCTTTGTATATACAGGGTTGTGCATAACCTTTTGCTAGGGGTCTGGAAAATAAACAAAACTAAGTGGAATGTTCTGCGGTTGATAATCAAAAAGTACGTTTATTTCTGCTTTTATCACATCAATATTTTGTGTGGCCACCACCTGCTTCTCGAACAGCACGCATCCGTTTCGGCTTTAATTTCTTGTGCAACGTTGACACAGCTGCGACGTCTTTTGCCACTGTTATTAGCAATGATGTTTTTGCTTTCCTGTGATAATTTCTCGGGCCTACCCTCAGCAAATTCGGCATGGCAGTTATCATAACCTTTCTTCCAATTGTCCGTCACCCATCTATCCGATCGGTTTAACTTGTTCGCAACCCATTTGCGATTAATAAAAGACGCACCTGCTTCCATTGCCTCTCGATATGCATTTGCACGAACTCTATCCATGAAACGCTGCTCTTCACTGTCATTTATTAAACCAGCCATATTTGTTTGATACCAATAGACGCACAATGAACTACTCGCTGCCGAAGCGTCATAAGAGTGTGCTACAACGCTGCGGTTTAAGTCGCAGCCCCCTAGCAAAAGGTTATGCACAACCCGGTATATATATATCTAGACCCTTTGGATGAACAAATTTCAAATTTCAAAAATTTAGTATAGTCTACAACAGTTGATTTTCTACTTTAACTTAATATTCGTTTGTCCTCCTAATATTACTAAAAAAAAAAATAAAATATAAAAAAAGCTTTTTTGTATATTAAAAGTATTCCTTTTTGCTTTAAAAATTGCAAAAAAAAGTAAAAAAAATAATTTTTTGATGTCTCGCATTAAGATAAGAATTCATAAAATTAAAAAAAGACATGGGTGTGGCAAGAATACTGTTTTATCATTTTAAAATTTTAAATTTAATATGAAACGTGTGCTCTATTTAAGGACACTGAACGTTGGAAATGTCACATTAAACAACAGCGTCGTCTGCTATTTTTCCAATGATGTCAACAACAATAAAGAATGGATCGACCCATCTATGAGCGCTTCGCTATTCAAACGTGTCTAATGGCGAATTCGGCTGGCTGCTCCCAGAGTGCAAAGGGATTGCTCGAGTCACGTGATCAATCTGGCCGTGATCAATCTGGCCGAGAGCATCAACAAATCTTGGAGCAGACGAACATTGTTTTAGCAGTGCTCCAAACTCGTCTAGAGGCAACGCACTCTAGCAATACTATTTTTATCCAAGGCAGCAATGTAAATTAATTATTAAATTAAGTAGTTTAAGTAAAAGGAATATATTATAATAAATAGTAATGTGGATATTTTTCCTTTATAAATTCATAGAAAAAATAAAATAAAATTAATTTAAATAAAATAAAAAATATATAGAGGCCAATATTATACGAGATGGTTAAAGAAATTCAGGAGTTGAAGAAATTCAGGAGAAATACTTCAATATATATGTAATTTAAGTTATATTTATTTTATGTTTTCTATTAATTTATAAAGGAAAATATCCACATAACTATTTATTATAATTATTAAATTACCGTTAATTTGATAATTAACCGTTAATTACTGTCAATTTTTATTCACAGAATGTAAATTTTTAACGAATGCTGTGTAATAAATCATAGATGAAAGGGAATGTTTAAAAAAATGATAGCGAAAGTATATTTGTATTTTTTTAGCTCTTATTTCAAATACAGAAAATATATTGAAGTTATGAAATTAAAATATTTATAAGCTTTTTGACTGTCTATGTGGTTTCCTGTGAAATAAAAAATAAATAAATAAAATGTGAAAACTATTATTATTAATAGTGTATTATTTATTCATGCATTTATTATGTGGAATATTCATAATAAGTGCTTAGAGTACGAGCTCTAATTATAACAGAAAGATAGAACTTATATCTTCATCCGTATATATATCAGCAATATTAACAAAATTCTCAATTTTTGAAATTTTTTTTCGGCCGTTCCGAATGTTGTGCCATTAACAAAGCCAAAACTTCGTCTTCTTCATCGGAAGAACTGTCAGATGAAGAGCTATCCAGTAATTGTGAAAGAATTTCGTCGATTTCAGTCACTGTGGTAGCCATCTTGATTTTGCAAGCGAGAGCAGAGAGCAACACTGCTCCACCGATTTTGGAAGAGCGCGAAGGAGTGCTCCTCGGCGCAAGGAGCAATACCAGCCGAACGCTGTGGGAGCCGCTCTGTGAGAGCAGGAGCAACCAGCCGAACAATTATTAGAGCTCCAGAGCGCTCCGGAGCACGCCAGAGCAGCCAGCCGAATTCGCCATAAGAAAATGATAAGCACCAGGCATAGTTCTCGATGAATACTGTGGACGCACGTGCAAACTAATGATGTCAACAATAATAAAGAATAATGAAGTCTTTATTGTTGCTGAAATCATTGCATTAAATATACATTTAAGATTTTCAAATGTATATTTAAGATATTTATTTTAATAACTTTCTCTTGAAATTTTACTGCCAAAGAAAGTCCCTATAATTCCATGAGAGCTAAAAAATTATTTTCAGCTATTTTTAATGTTCAAAATTATTCTCTTATACTTTACTGAATGGCTACCAGACATAGGTGCACGATGATAAGTGTGGACTTTTCCAGACAGTTCTTTGGACATGTGCCTGTGTTATCGCTGGCGAGCACTTGATCTCAAGTTCCTTGATTTAGCATTGAGTTTCCTCCTCTGGTATATAGGGTGTCTCACAACAGGTATAAAAAACTGCGTGAGTGTATTCTACATAAAAAACTGAGACGAAAATGCCGAATATAATTTTTGTTTTAGATCGTTCATTTTTGAGTTTTGGCTCTTCAAAAATTCGCATACAATTCGTTAATAATAACGTAAACACACGGGACACGGGTTCTGAATTGATTGTCAGTGTTATGACAGTGTTGCCCAAAGTCATGACTAGTCTAAAGAAAAATCTACAGCAATTTGTGAAACTTAACCATGAGCTGTAGCATTTGCACTTCTATTGCACTCGCCGTACAAAACTAATATTTCGAAATAATGTTCTTTACTTAATTCCATTTTTTCTAAGTAACGATTAGCGGCATAACAATTAAAACAACAATAATCGACAACAATTGACACTATTTAAGTCAAGTTTAAAAACTAATTGAAAAACGAATTGTATGCGAAATTAGGGTAAATTCGCAATCTTCGAAGACTCATAACTCAAAATGAACGATCTAAAACAAAAATTGTATTCGGCATTTTCATCTCAGTTTTTTATGTAGAATACGCTCGCGTTTTTTATCTGATGTGGGACACCATGTATATCTATCTCTATGCTTAGGTGACGGTTATGCTAACACCACCTCTACTCAAAGCCTGTACGCGCAAACGTGGTACATTGTTACATCACCTCAACACTTCCTAGAGAGAAAGCCTGCAGACAGAAGGTGTATACATTGTTACATCATCATGAAGCAGCTATTGTTAATCGTATTTCTACCACGGTCTACAGATATTCATGGTCATCGAGCTCCATTGTTAAAATGAAGCTAAAGTTTCTAGCTCCCGGTAGGGCGGGAACTCTATTGAAAAGTGGCGCTGCGGTACAATCGGTCCAACTGCGCCTGCAGCGCCGCCCATCGGCAGATAGAAACTTTACTTTCATATTCAGTTTCAATGAAAATCTATATCGCAGGTTGCGGTCGGCTATAGTGCGATCTATGCGGCACCTGGCGCGATCTGTTTTCCTTAGCTTCTCGAAACAATGGAAAATGTCCGAAGCTCGATGGCCATGAGTATCTATAGACCAATGACGTATATTAAAGATAGACTCCGAATCCTATTGTTGTAACTTGAAGCAAATTGGGAAGCTCCATGCCCAGAACTGTCATGGCCGAAAGTGTATGAAGATGATGCTAAACACATGGCTAAACACAAGAGTAGCTGATTAATAATTCTTTCACACGCCGATAACGAAGTGATAAGTTTATCTTTTCGTTTACTTTGTATTTTATTATATTTTATAAACAATTTTTCGATCATGGTTTCAATTTCAATTTCGTTTCGATTGTCTTTCAGTTACGTATTTTCATTTTAGTTACGTATTTTTGATTTATTTTTGTGGAAAATGATTCCTGGTCCTTTTTCTTGTCTGTTTGTACAGTTGTACGCAGTTTAACTTTGATGAATGGTTTTGAATTAATTATTCCTCAGGCCCAAAATCTTCAGAAACAAAGCAGCCAGACAGCTAATTACTCCACGGCTCACTCCTGCCCAGAACTATTAATTTGCTTCATTTTTTGCCGCTATTAACAATAGGATTCGGAGTCTATCTTTAATATACGTCTTTGCTATAGACCGTGATTTCTACAAATAATAAGGCTCTAAATTTGGTCGCTTGATGATGATGTAACAATGT
>JAHWFO010035267.1:0-50473 GCA_023313115.1 Rhysida immarginata | reverse complement strand
CATAAAAAGAAAGCCTGTGCACTGAAAATTCATACATTGTTACATCATCATAAAGCGGTATTGTTAATCGTATTTCTACCAATAATAAGCACTAAATTGACTTCTTATGACCATGTAACAATGTATGAATTCTCAATGCACAGGCTTTCTTTCTAGGCGGTGTTGGTTAAGCCTCTTCTATTGCATGAATTTGGCTACAGTCAAAACTTTTTAACAATCGTATAACGTAACAAATTCTTATAAATCTAACAATGAGAAACCTAAGAGATCTTGGGAAAAAAATTGAAGGGGCGTCGTTTTTCTCGCAGGAGATTTTCGCCAAACCCTTCCAATTATTAGGAGCTTTAGCATAAAAGCTACTTATAAGAATGCGCCCTTGGTCTGTACGTTTATCCGGCCGGCCGTACGTCCGGCCGTCCGCCGTTTGCACGATAACTTGAAAACGGATTAACTTTTTTAAATTCTGTTTTCATAAATATGACTATCAAAGTCTTAGCTCGGCCGTATCAACTTTTCAGAATTTTTCGTAGACCCATTCAAGTCGAATTCACATGCTAAAACAGTGAGTGTAAAGAATACCAAGCTAATGGCATGTCATATAACAATCGATTTATCAAGAAGGCATACATTGTTACTTTCTGTTCATCTTTTAAGCATTACTGACATGGGCACGCGCACGTGAAATCGCTTTGTCGACGCACGATTGCTCAAGTGCTCAAATCTATATTCAGTTGCGAAAGAATAGAGATAATTATTGGTTTTATAATGGCTTAACTGTGTACCCCTTCATAATTTCTACATTTTTTGAGGTAGAAGGTTGAAATTCGGAATGTAGCTTCCTAGGGGCATGTCCATCTGCATTATTTAGTTTGGTATTGATTGGTACACTGGGGTCGGAATTACGGAGATGGGATTGAGATAGGGCAACATATCTATGCGCTATTTAGGTACGTAAAGGCGTGAAATTCGGTATCCAGATTCCTCTAGGCGAGTTCTACAATACTATGAAGTTTAGGCCCAAGTGTTCCATTAGGGTCGGATTTGCGGGGGTGGTAGTCACGTGGTCTTTAGAACTATGCCAGCATATGGCTTGTGATATATCATACGTTTGGAAATGATAAAAAAGGAAAGAAAATACGAGCTTTTTTACATTTTCTACATATTACGTTCGAGAAAATTAATTTTTGATTAAAAAATTTGGGGAGAGGTAAAAAGTGCAGATAAAGGAGTAAAAATAGATGACTTCAGGATCTGCTACTTGCCTTACCCTACTCGGGGGGAGGGGAGGGGGGATTAATTTTTTTAATAAATGTATAAATGTATTTCTCCTTCAGTGCTAAAGCTCCTCCTTGAAAAGTTTACAAGATTTTATTACACAACGAACATCTGCAGATGAACTCAGTGCTTGCCTCAGAGTATCCACCATTTGGAAATTTGTTCACACAAAAAATTAATTACTAATATGAGGGTGCGTATTCTTAATGACCACAATCATAAAATATATAAACAACTACTCCGTTTTGGAGATGAAAAATTACCCACAATTGCGTCAGGTTTAATTTCTTTCTCACTTGATTTCTGTATACTGTTTTCGTCAGTGCGAGAAATAATTATACATAATGTGTTCCCGAACGCAGCCACGAAAATTGAGGACCGACAATGGCTTTGAGAACCTACGATTCTTGCACCAAAGAATGAGAATGTAAATAAAAGACGACATCATTTTGCAAGAGATGCCAAGATCTTGCATTACATATAAATCTATTGACGCTATTATGGACCAGGAGCAAGCTGAAAACTAACCCACAGAATTTTTAAAATCATTGGAACCCACCTGGAAAGCCACCACATTAAGTTCAATGTGAACGTAGGGCCAGTAATATTATTGAGAAATTTGGATACCCCCAAATTATACAGGCAAGACAAAAATTACTAGACTGGCAGTAATTTTATGCCCTGTATCACCCAGACAACAATTATCTAGGTTACAATTTCCTGCGCGATTTGTTTTCGCAATGACGATTAACAAAGCACATGGGCAATCTCTTTATGATCCTAATGGCCTGACAAAAAATAGTGTACCCAAAGGCATTCAAGTAGCACATTCTGTGTCAAAATAATGGTCCTTTATGCATAAAGAACATTTATTAATTTTTTGTAAATAACTGCCAATTACAATATTTGAACAATTTTAGATTTAATTTATTCTGTTATTATATAATCTTTTAATTTTCTTAAAACAATTTTGCTGATTTTTGTGAAATTTTGTATGTAATCGTATTATTAAATTTTATTTAAATTTACTATTTCAGTAACAGCTAGATTTGTGCTGACCTAGGTATATTGACTATTTTTCAACTATACTTTCTCCGAGTATGTCTTTTTGTTTTTAAAATTACAAATTCAATACTGTTGGCCTCTCCTACTATTGACCTGAATCGAAATTTAATTAGTCACCGCTATTCTACGAGATCTAACAGCCAACTTATTCCACCTCTGACAATTCATAACTATCGTCGACGATGTTTATCTTACGTCGGCCTTAAGTTCTGGGCGTACTTACCTTCTGTCACGTGGTTTTCAGCGGAGTGGACGACTTCCGAAACTGAAAGGTGACGTCGACGCGGAGACAGGAAGGAAGTCGATGAGAGCCACTCCAAAAGCACGATGGGAGACAGGAAGGAAGAAAGAAAGGAGGTCAACATGGCGGCACCCAGAGCGGACGCGTCGGAGTGCTTCTGTGATTTCTATGGCAAGGAATCCGACGGAAAACGACAGTAAAGAAACGGAATACTTACGAGCCGTCGAAGTAGAGGAGAATTCGTCGAGCGGGAGAACGAAGGCAAACCCGCCGCCTCGTGTAGTTCCGAACGAAACGTCGTTCGTCGCCAGCGACCCGGCCGCCCATTACCGACAGCAGGACGACGTCGCAAAGCGCCAAACTTCAAGCCGAGCGTGTAAGGACGAGGATTGGGTGAGCGTACTAGCTCGGATACCGCAGGAGCTCGTCAACGACTCGGATAGTGAAGCCGCAGACGGCGACGTAGAGGCGGAGTGCTACGAAGCCACGACGGGCGTCTCTCCGAACGGAGCCGGGGAGGAGGAAAGTCCGCCGCCAGCAAGCAGAGCTCGCCAAGGATCCAGCGACTCAACAACTCACGGTAGGACATTAGACTTTGTACTGAATCGTATTTCAGTTACCAGTAGCACATTCTCTAATGTTACGGTAACCGAGATAGCGATATGCTCAGCTCGGAGGAGTTTAATACGAGCTGCTTTTCCGTTCGACGCCATTGAGGAGGACGAGAATATTCCGGTACTGGGCGTTTTCCCTTGGTCTTGGAACTCTTACTTGAAGGACGGCATCGGCGGAGTGTTCACGGGGCAGCAGGCCACTAGTCACGTGATCTATTAATAATTCTGGTGCACATTAACGTTATTAAACGGGGACATAGTGATCATCGTGAACGCCGAGGACGGCGTTTTCTTTTCGGCAGATGAGCCTGGCTTAGTGTGATGGGCGTCAAGTAAAATTACCGGCCCTATAGAGATATTTCATAACTTTAATATCTCCTATATTGGATTCCGAAACGTGGCAACGCAAGTGTCCGCTTCGATCTCAGGATGAATCGACGGGAGGCGTTAAGGTAGTGACAGATGATTTTTCCAGAGGAAGGATCCAGCAATCGTAGGAGCGTGTTCAGCGAATGTGCTAAGTGTGTGCATTGGTGTTCTAACGAAGTGCTTGGTTGCTAATAACAGAGTTAGCCATGGAGTGGTTATGGGTGCTTTATTTCATATGTGTGTCTATGGATTTTTATGAGTGTGTCTCAGCATCCATCAGCGTTATTATTTTTGTTCATTACAGTGATGTGTGTCTCACATGTAATGCTTGCTATTCCAGTGCGACGTTTAAAATAGCTTTATGTATGTGCGTCTGTCAAGCGTTTCTGGTTTCGAGGTTATCGCCCGGAGCGAGCGTGTGTCACGCCCTAGTAATTATTAGCTTCAGTCATTCCTAATACAAGGTCTAAGATAAACAAGTGTTTTAGTGCATAATGTATTGAATGAGAAGGTGCCCTAGTGATCTCAATGTTGTGGTGCCCCGGTGCTGACAAGCTGTTAAGAAGGGATCTAAATGGTGGATTGTATTGTGCTAGGAAATCACGACGAGTGTCCTGTGTGTCGACATGTGTATTTTCCTGTAGCTTCAAATCGCCTTCTTATGTGCGCCGAATCTTCCGAGTGATCGCTGCGCAAGTTTAGTGATCCTCATCATCGTTCGTCCATTGCGCCCTCTAAGCATCAAGTCAATTGCTATTGACGAATAGACGTCGTAGGTCGACGCCTATCTTCTAATACTTACCTGCTACGATGGCCGACGTTCATCTACCCATCAAGTTAGCTGGCCTTGGTGGACAGACGTCATAGGTCGACGGTTATCTAGTTTTACTTACCTGCTACGATAGTCGACGTTCATCTAGCGTTCTCAAGTAACTTTCCTGGACTGAACTTTCGCCGTTCTATTTAGAACGTTTTCATTTGCTTCCATTCCAATAGTTCGTTACATAGTAGGTATGCCGCCGAGTTAACCTCGCCTCGGTGCTTACGCTACTATCATCCATCATTTGTTTCAAGTTACTCCAGGCTTTCAATAGTTTCATACCTGCCTCTCCAATTCGAAGCGCCATCGGGTGGTCGACAAGAACAA
The DNA here is from genome assembly GCA_023313115.1 of Rhysida immarginata. Classification (NCBI taxonomy): domain Eukaryota; kingdom Metazoa; phylum Arthropoda; class Chilopoda; order Scolopendromorpha; family Scolopendridae; genus Rhysida; species Rhysida immarginata. The sequence goes on along the minus strand of JAHWFO010035267.1, from coordinate 45,762 downwards.
TTCTATACTTCCACTGCAACCCGAAATTGGACTTAAATGCTAGTAAACCAAGATATATTGTATACCGCAGCTTGAGTATATATATATATATATATAAATAAACATTTATCCTTAATTTTTATTTGAAAATTCCGAATAAAAATAATATTTATTTTCTATCATACGTTCTCGCTATTTTCTTCAACTCTGCTTACACCCACGTGACACCTTCGAACCTTCACACTGAAAAAGATTTTAGGACCTTTCATAAGCATCTTCAGGTTTTTGCTTTTAGTCTCGAGCCAGGTTTTCGCACATGATTTCTGTCATATTTAATGTCCTTTAAGTTCACATGTTTATTAAACTTATTGGAGGTCATCGACATATTATCAATATTCTTGTTTCTGATTATCTGTTGACTCATTGAATTCGGCTATATCGTATGATTTATTTTTGTAGTTCTTTTATGTTTTTTATGTTTTTTGCTTTTTTGTTTACTACTTATGTATCTTTAATCACTTTATCAGTAACTTTGTCTGTGTTTCTATGATGATGACCCCAGGGACCTAACTTTCGGTCATTTATGACCACACTGGTCCCTGTGGGTTCATCTTATTTCTGTACTAAATTTAAATAAATAAATAAATAAATAAATAAATAATGTGCTAGTTAAATAAAATTATTGCTACTATTTAATAGCACGTTTTTTTTTTCTTTCAATCATAGCGGGCGAAGCCGCGGGTTAAACTATATGCGGCATCAGAACAGCGCTTGCTAAGCATTTCTCCTGCATTATTGCTCGTCCGGTCATTCTGTGACGTCACAGTTACTTAGCATCAGAAATTATTGCTTCCATCACTTGCCCTTGTTCATGCTCACTTCTCCTTATGTGCTCCTGTTTCTAGCGTGGTCATCATGGATGAATTTACTCGCATTTCGCCTATGTTTTTTTCAAGATGGCATCTTTAAATTGAGGATGTTTTTTATCAAATATTTAGGGTATTTATTGAGCTCTTCAATAAAAAACTCTATCTATACGCGATGCCTACGGCCGACGTCCGTTTTAAATTCGCCGAAAGGCGAAAATTCTTTTTATGATGTCAGCGAATTACATTCTCCTATTGGCTGAAAGAAAGCGTACGCGTAAAGCTTGCACGGAAAAGTTAAGTCAAGCTGAACTCCTTTTTCCGCGGAATTTCTATAGTAACATCGTAATTTTTTTACGCACTTCGCATTTCGCTGTACGTTTCAGCTGATTTTTACGCAATTGCCGATAAACAGCGTTCTGGGCTGCCTGCGTCAGGGCCATTATCCAGGACATTAACAGTACAATCAAAGAAAACCGTCGCATTTCCTTGAAAGAAGTGAATGGAACATTTCACAAACCTTTTGGATCAGCATGGGATATGGTGCATGAGAAGTTTGGATTCCGCAAAGTCTGTTCGCGTTGGATTCCAAAAAGTATGACACCAGAATAGACCGGCAACATCTGCAACGGTACAACCAGGGAAAAAAAATGCGTATCTGAATCGCATTGTCACAGGAGATGATTCCTATATCTTCCACTTCACACCTGAGCCTAAGACTGTAAGCATGGTGTGGAAACATCCATATTCTCCGGTTCGCAAAAAATTCAAAGTTTTTCCTTCAGCTCGGAAGAATTATGCTTACAGTTTTACGGATATAAAAGACATCCTATTCACAGAGTTTCTTCTTCGTGGGTCAACAGTCAATGCCGCTACCTACTGTGAAACGTTGACTAAATTGCGGCTTGCTATTCGGGATAAGCGACCAGAAAGAAGAAACGATATTCGACTTCTTCATGACAACGTACGTCCGCATATGGCCAACGTCGTCAAAGCAAAACTGGCCCGTTTTGGTTGGGAGGTTCTGGATCACTCAGCCTACAGTCCGAACTTAGCGCCCTCGGACCTTTTTGGTCCCATGAAAAGATTTCTGGGTGGTATTCGGAAATGTTTGAACTGACGAAGAACTCAAATCTGCCGTGCGCCATAGCCGACGGAGTTCTATGAGCGGGGTATTCGGAAACTGGTGCAGCGTTGGGATAAATGCCTAAATCGTCAAGGTGCCTATGTGGAAAAATAGATAAAGATGTGCATTTCAGCTACATTTAGTTGTTTACCTGTATGTTTTGTAATAGTATATATAAACTCAGCGACGGTGGACTATGTCACAACAAAGAAAAGATCTAACAATGTGTGTCAAAAATCCAACAATGAGTTATTTCCCGATTATACAATCGGGTGGGTTTGCTTCTAGTTTTCTTTGAAAAAATAAATAGTTACCTTCTTATATCTCCTCGTAGATTAATTTTCTTTATAGTGCTTCAATTCCACCCTCGTAAAAAAAAGCTTCGATATATATGAATTTTTTGATTTTTTTAAAAATCTTAGGTAGTTATAATGGTTTTCACTAACTGATGAAAAAATTTATGATACAAGCGCATAACGAAACTATAATCATTTCATATCATATACGAAGGGGTGCTGAATAGTGTTTAGAATTTTGAATAAAGCAAAGAGCAGGAGACCTGATAGTTTTTTAATACAACGAATACTTAACGTTTCTCTTCCTTGCCTTTGGATCTATTAATCTGAGTAGATTTTAGGACGTTAAACTACCTGTGCCGAAAATAAGTGATGGGTTATATTTCTATTTTATATAGTGTGAGAAGTTAGCTCGAAAATAACAAGGTTGTCATCTAGCGACAAATGCGCAAATGTGTAAGCATTAACACGTTTTGAAATTAGGTTCGACTTGGATGGGAAAATAAAAAAATGATTCTTTTTGTACTGAGTACTTTTTAAAAACGGAAAGGATTTGTATGTCAAAATGTATTAGGTGTTCGCGAATTAATCACGAAAGAAGAAGGAACTAAAATATTAGCTTCTTTTAAACGTGAAACTAGTATCAATTACGCATCAAATAAAATAGAAATAAAAGTTTAAAAAAAGCAATTATAAGATTGTTAAGCAATCATTTATATCTCCATGAATATACGTGCTATTCTCATAGAAATGAACACAGATAAGTAAAAGAAGCCTTGTAAGCATATGCTACAACTACAACGCATTTCAAGCATTATTTTTTACAGGGTGATTCCAATTTTTTTGTTCAATTTGTCTCTGGTCCCCTATTTGCCTTCCGGGCAAAACCTTCACTGAAATATATATTCCTTTAACATGCTCTTTGCGCCTCTGAAGTTTCAGGATAATTCATCAAGTATTTATCTAGATATTCGACAAAACGTATAAATACGAAAGTGTCCGATTACTTTTGACATACAGGGTGATTCAGTCAATTTCTGACCATTTCAGTACTATGATTTATTGACCCATTAATGTTTACAAACTTAGCATTTCAGTATGATATTTTAGGCAGTTCGGAGTTTTTATTCCCGTGGAAAAATTTTGATGATATGCTCAATGTGGCCACCACGAACGTTTTGAACTGCCGAATGGTGAAGTTGTTCATAACTCTATTAAGGATTTCTGCATCCACAAGAGCGCAGCAGTCGACGATGCTTTGTCACAGCTGGTCTAGGGTTCTTGGTGCTGTAGTGAACACACTGTCTTTAAGGAACCCCCAGAGATAAAAATCACATGGGTTTAGGTCAGGACTCGTAGGGGGCCAAAGAAAGCCTACCCCGAATCGATCCGGAAACCTGTTTGAAATGACACGATTTCCGAATTTCTGATTGAGAAAGTCTAGCACTTCATTAGTGGTGTGAGGCCTAGCCCCATCCTGTTGAAACCATTGATGTCGAAGCGGTACACGCTTCTTTCGCAGCTCGGGGATGAAGAAGGTTTCCAACATGTTAAGGTAAGCCTGTAACGTTACGGTGCCCTCAAAAAAGAACGGACCAATGATGCCTCTTTTGGAAATCGCGCACCAAGTCATAACCTTTCGTGGATGAAGAGGTGAATTATGGATCTCATGAGGGTGCTGGGAACTCCAAAAACGAACGTTGTGTTTATTAACGTCACTTGACAGATGGAAGAAGGCCTCATCTGACACCCACAGGTTGTCCACAATGTCCTGATTGGCTTCCGTTTCTGCTCCAAACTCCATCGCAAATTGTTGTCGCTTCTGTCTTCCAGTGTCTGTTAACTCCTGATAAACATGGATCTTATACGGGAGCAGGTGTAAATCCTTTCTGAAAATTCGCCACGTCGTCGTATACGACACCCCTTCTTCAATGGATAGGCGGCGAACAGATTTTAACATGAAAATGTTTTAAGGCTGGACATCTATCTACAAAAAACGTGATGCGAAAACCGACACCAAAAAGTGTTACGGAAACAGTTTTCCATTGTTGATGTACGTTTAACCATTGTTGGCGCCGGCTTGAAGCATACGCCGGAACTGAAGAGACACGTGACCATTGTTGTCTGAGCAATAGTTTCAATTAGCACACTAGCAGAGGTACCCGGCGTACTGAGCACATCGGTTCGGATCTGCGCGTGCTCTAAACGTTAATGAGATGGTGCGCGTGGAGGATGCACGTGAATGACGATTATTGAAAGAGCAGAACGATCTCTAAATCAAAAGAATTTTATTATTCGTATGGAGCTTATTATTTATTACGATAACTTGAAAACGAATTGAACTTTCTTACACTCTGTTTTCACCAATCCATTACTATGGGACAGAGCACGAACAAGTACGAACGTGAGATAGCCGGAATAGATATGTGCTCTAATGGTACCATTATGATACCCCCTTAACAATTTCCTATAACCAGATATGGCATGTAATGTATCATACAAATCGTCACGATGTCTCATGAACGAAAATATATAAAAAATTAGTGATAGCAGATATTGGTCTAGTGGCACGTGCACGTTTATTTCTCATGAATGAATATAACGCATAAATAACGATAGTGTGAATTGTTTAGTAGTATGTGTTTTAATGGTACCATATGGTACTGTTGAAACTTTCAATGCTAAGATATGGCATATAATATATCACACAACTCGTAACAACGTATCACGAGGGAATATAACGAGTAAATAATGATAGAGGGAATTGGTTTAGTAGCACGTGCCCTAATTGGTACCCGATTGTACCATATGTACTGTTGGAACTTTCAATGCTAAGATATGGCATGTAATATATCAAACAACTCGTAACAATGTGTCATGAGTGAATATAACCAGTAAATAATGATAGTGGGAGTTGGTTAGGTAGCACGTGCCCTAATGTTACTATATAGTACCGTTGGAACTATCAATGCTAAGATATGGCATGTAATATATCAAACAACTTGTAACAATGTGTTATGAGTGAATATAACGCTTAAATAATGATAGTAGGAATTGGTTAGTAGCACGTGCCCTAATGGTACCATATGCTACTACGGGAACTTTCAATGCTAAGATATAGCAAGTAAAATATTAAACAACTCGTAACAACGTCTCATATGTGAATATAACGAGTAAATAATATAGTGGGAATTGATTTAGTAGCACGTGCCCTAATGATACCATTTGATACCATTAGTTACTGTCTGAACTTTTAATGCTAAGATATGGCATGTCGTATATCAAACAACTCGTAACAACGTGTTATGAGTGAAAATAACGCGTAAATAATGATAGTCGGAATTGTTTAGTAATACATGTTTAAATCGTGTTATATGTTAACTTGGAAACTGTCAGTGCTAAGATATGGCGTGTAATATATCAGCGTTTTCAGCTGTTATCAGTGTTTTGTTTTCAGCGTTTTGAATGAAGACTAATGAATCCTTGTGTATTGGAATAAACTCATTTCCATTACAATAAATATATTTTATATTTCACAATTTAATTCTTAATTTATTATTTGGAAACATTTAGATCTTTTGATGGTTTTTGAAGTCTTCAACTTATGTATAATTTACGCCCTGGTTACATATTTTCTATGTACTTTGAAGTGCTTAATTTATTTCTACGAATTCCTTCCTCTCTATAGTTAAGAATAACTTTACGGGTGAATAATTTTAATTTTCGTCATACAAAATACACTCTTTTTAAGATTTTAGATACTGCAAAAAGCTTACACGTGCAGTGTTTGTTGTCTTGTATTCGATTGTGACCACAGACGCGAGTAAGGAGAGGAACCTTTAGTATAGACACTATGTTTACTCGTGCTTATATTTCATATTTCAGTTATTCTAAGCCCTTATTCAGTATTACCGATGTACATGATTCTGTAGACTCGTACATTGATAAATAAATAAAAGGTTTATGTACTATATAAAATATTTATTTATTTTTTGCATCTAAAAACATTATCATGATTCAATGTTTTGGGTTGCAGATTCCAAACTAAGTCATCTTTTTTGGTAGGGGAATCGACCAACTTTGTGCGAACATTTTCGACAACTTCGGCCGTTCGAACACGAGCTTCGCTCCCGCCTTTTTTCTTTCCTTTAACACATCCAGTGGCATGAAATTGCTTGACAAAATCCATGATTGCTTCCCTGCCTGGTGCGTCTCGACACTTATACTCCTTCCGGAACTTTCTTGTACAGTTACAGGTGATTTTGTCTCGAAATACCATTCGACAACCTTGCATTTCTGCTCTGTTGATAAAGCGGGCGCCATTTTTCAACAATACGATTTTCATGCAGCGCTGTTGCAACAATACAAACTCCAGCTATTTAGAAATTCGATATGGCGCTCATATTCTTTCAATTGTTTATCCCTAATGCACGTCATTCGAGAGAAATGGTCAGAAATTGACTGAATCACCCGGTAGTATACTTTTCCTTCTAATACTATGCTTTTGATTAGATAGTGTATAGCAGAATAGCTGTAATAGGGAAGAATTTAGACATCAGAAGACACCAGATGGCAGATTGTACTATCCACCCTAAGGCAGCAATTTTTTCATGTTAACCCATGGGGGAAACTACAATTTTTTGTTCTGAATTAATAAAAATGGTGATGTTAAAAATATTAAATGTCTCACTATCTTTATTGATATCTGTCACTTTTTCACAAGTTCTTAATTTTAATTAAATTGAATTTTTAAAATAAATTTATAATAAAAATTTTAACAAAAGTGAAAATTTAACAATTTGCAATAGCTATTGCTTTCTCAAATTAAAAAATGCCAGGCTAAACATTTTTATAGAATTAATAAATTATGTAGCTGTCCAAAATGATGTAGCTGTTGCTTTCCCCTCGTACTTAAAAAAAATTCAATTAAAACCGACGTTTTCCCCATAGGTTAACATTAAAAATGGCTGCTTTAGGATGGGTAGTGCAATTCGCCATCTGGTGTCTTGCGTGAGAAATGCTATACATTCTTCCCCATTACCATCACAAAGGCAATTATTAGAATGTACTCTTCCCAGTTAGGTCCGATTTTCGGAGACATTTTTTCATATTTACTGCTTTCTAATGAAATGTAATAGCATTTCTCGTGCTTTCTTTCGCGCACACGCTCGTAATCAATCTTCTATATTCACTATACTTAACATTTCTAATGTATTCTAACTAATGCTCATTTAGACCATTTGTACCAAGCTTTTTTCTCGAAGTTCGACGTTCTAGAGCTATGGGGGGGGGGGGGATTTACATGGCTATAGTCCGTCTCACTATGTCAGTAAAGAAACTCACGTAGAAAGTAGTCCCTTTACATCTTACTCATCCTATGTCACGATGACTCGGACTATTTTGCCTTCGTTCTTTTTTTCCTCTTTATTTTTCTTCCAAAACGTCAAAAAAGTGATGTTATTAATTTTTATTTCTGAAATGGAATTCGAAAGACCTCGGCCCTTTTATTTAATGGTGGCTATCCCATTTTCCGGAAATGGCTGGTTTTGGTTTGATTTGGTTTTGTTTGGTATTAACGTCCTTTTCAACTGCCATGGTCATTTCAGGACGGCGTTATAGGGGCCGCAAATTTTGCCTCGCAAGGGTTCTTTAACGTGCAGCCGGCAAACGACTACACGGGACCAACGGCTTTACTTCTCTTCCGAAGGAAGTGCGTGATCTCAGGATTTTCCCCCTGAAAAAATCTTCGTCGTCCTCGGCCGGAGTCGAACCCGCGTCCTCGGGCATCAGAGGCGATCACGCAACCACTGAACCACGGAGGCCGATGGAAATGGCTGAAAATAGACGCTCCCAGGGTCCGCCTAAAAACTTGAAATGGGAACATGGGTCGAATAGGATGTTGATGGATAATTTTGGAACAAGAAACAAGTTTTATAGGAAACGTTTTTTCCCAATAGGCTTCCTTCAGAAAATAAACGATTAAAACCTTTCAGGTCACGTGTTTGCAAGTTGCCCTGTTGACGTTTCTTTAAAACATTTTCACGCCATATGCTTATCTCTGTTGAGCTGTTAAAGATTCCTATCGTCACAGAGTAACACTGAAAATGCATTTTTCAACGAAGACGCATTTGGCATGTTGATGATGTTAGGAGAATGTCAGCAAAATTATCTTGCTGCGAGGAGGTTGTACGTTGTACGAGATTCTAATTGTACATATCATTCCAGAATGGTTTTTAGCGGCTTGCGATTCGTGTGAGGCACAATGCGGATGCTGTGATCAGAAGACGGGGCGAGGTGAGAGTTGCTGATGTTCTGGCCGCCATTCTACATGAGCCAAACGTCTCCACGAGACTGCTCTCTCGTGACTCAGGAATAAGCCACAGTAGAATGTGGTGGATACTCAACAGCAACGGCTCTCATCTTTTCCACGTTCATCTCCACCAGTCGAGTGGTGACGCTTCTTACCATCGCTCCTTACACTTTGAGACAAAACATTTCCTCTCTCCGGCCCTTCTGAAGAAGCCGATCTAGTGAAGGACGTGTTGCACTGTGCAAATTGATGAGCTATGAGTTCTAGGTCCAATAAAAAGCAGCAGTAATGTCCTAAAGTCTGCATTTGCGATTCTTCCGCATCAACCGGGAAAAAGACCACGTTGTTATCTCTTTGACAGGATTTTAGATCGCCCGGAACGACTTAGTCGTTATTGCACCTTTCTGTTCGTAATTTTGCATCGAGGATGCCAGGAGAAAACAATGATTTCGTTAATTGGCTTTCTGTTATGCGGTATCCTAAGTTCTCTTTGAAAGTTGGATAACTAGAGATTTTAGGTATGTTGGCTGATGAAGTCACTGCCGTAGAGGTTTGTTTCACATATAAGTGAGTGAAATTAGAATGCACGTGGGGCTCGCCTGAGAATGATAACGAGCCCAAGTTATTGTTGTCACGTGAAACCATCCTGTTTAATTTTAGGTGTAGGATTAATTGTTTGTGAGAAATAACTCCTGTTATAATCCAGCCATAATCCCGACAAGCAAAAATCTCGACAGGCCAAAATCCCGACAGGCCACGAATCCCATTTATTTCAATTATGTTTTATGGGAGTGCTTTTAGATTCTTATGTCATTTAGATTCTGTATGTGTACAATTTTATCATTGGTCCTTTTTCTTGACCTATTATTAAGTGCTATTGTATGCGAAGTTGGACTATAGCATTTTTTTTCAGTAATTCTGTCATTTGGATTCTGTGTGTTATACACAGTTCATACTCCAGTGGGAGGGGGGGCCGAGAACGCAAGACTTCTGCCTTTAGTTTACGCGTTGATGACGAGCAAAAGTGAAGTGTGCTATGAAAGGTTATTTCAAGATATAGTTGATTTCGCAGAACAGAATGATGTTCAGTTAAAACCACCACGAATTATAACTGACTTGGAATTAGCGGCAATCAACGCGTCAAAATCAGAATTCCCAGACGTTATCAACAAAGCTTATTTTTTCCATTTAGCGCAATGCGGCTGGCGAAAACTACAACTTGCGGATTATCAGTTCGGTACGGCAACGATGAACATTTCAGCTTATTGTTACGTCATTTATTTGCGCTGGCGTTTGTCCCAGCTAACGAAATTCCAGCATCATTTGACATCTTAAAGCTGAGATGCCTCCCGAATCTATGAACGTAGTGAACTGGTTCGAAGAAAACTACGTTCACGGGAGAATAGGACGCCGAAATCGTGGACAAGTTATACGTTCTCCGCCTATATTTCCACCTGAACTGTGGAGTGTCGCAGATTCGATTGAGCTTGGCATTCCTCGTACTCAGAATGCCGTAGAAGCCTGGCACAGGAGATGGGAGACATTGCTTGGCTGCAGTCATGTTGGTCTTTTCAAAATTATATAAGAGTTTCAAAAAGAACAACAACGAGTAGATTTAGAAGTGGAAAGTATTTTTAGCGGTCAGCCATGTCCTACTCCGAAGAGAGCTGTACTCGACAGAGAGAGAAGACTTATGGCAGTTTTTAGAGACAGAGCAAACCGACCATTAATGGACTATCTTCGCGGTATTGCACATAACGTCTCATTTTGATTAAAAGTAATAAATATTTTATGGAATCGCAATTTATTGAAAAATAAACTAAAAATATTAATACAGGGTTCCCACAGAAAAGCTATATCTCATTTCCCTGACAAATGCATGAAAATAGCCCTTCTTCCCTGACCACGATTAATTTCCCTGACTATCCCTGACTTTCCAGATTGTGGGAACCCTGTAATAAAGCTAAACATAAAATGGGATTCTGCTTTGTCGGGATAATAGATTGTAACCTGTCGGGATTATGGCTTGTCGGGATTATGGCTTGTCGGGATTCTGGCTGTCGGGATTATGATCCTAACCCTGATGAAGGATATATAGATACCTTTCCAACCAAGAATTCTTATATTCTGGGATAATCGAGCAACGTAAAATTCGTAAATTTAATATATCTAAGGCAGCCGTGCATAACATATTAAGTTGAGTTAACAAATTTGGACTGGAGAAGAATCATGCTCGGAGCCAACACATGAGAAAGTGCGCTACTGAAGTCAAGGCTAGGATGTAAGAATAAATGAATGACTCATTTGCCACAACAATGAAAAATTAGAAAAATACACCTTAAACTGGAAGATCTTTTCGGAAGCGATTGCTACCATCGTTCAGCAGTCCAGGAGTCCCCTAGTTCGAAGGCCGACGAGTGAACTGCCTGTTTAGTGAAAACTAGACGTATTTATAAGGAACACTAACCAATGCAGACACTAATCGAAAGACTGTAAGAAGTCAAATTCGTTACTTGGTTATTCGGGCTAGCCATTGAATTAACGAGGTATCGTTAATCGGCCCCATATCTAGGTTAAGGATCGGTTTTCTATGCCAGATGTATCGCAAATGCTTTCAAAAGGGTCCAGGAGTTGCCTTTTATTTATTGAGGATATCAATTTTACATTATTAATAGGAAAATCGTGGCCGGTATCGATGGAGTGTTTGGCTACTGCAGATTGGTTTATCCTTCCGTATTTTCTATGAGCCATGTGCTCTTTGTATCTAATTCTGACATTGCGAATCGTTTGTCCTCGATAGACCTTGACACATTGGGCACACTTGATTTCATAGATTCCTGATTTGAGTAGAGCCGGGATTTTTTCCTTCGGGTTTGGTAGGGAGTCCGTGTTTAGTTGGCGTTGCTGAAACAGACAGAAAGGCCAAATGACTTGAGTGCAGAGCTTAATCTTTTAACTAGGTGCTTATTATATGGTACGGAAATCATACTATCCTTGTTTTTGTGGCTGCCAAGTGTGGTTATGTCCTTGATGATTTTTTTGAATCTCCTTTTTCTAAGCAAGTCTACAATGGTGCGTTCGTTGTACCCGTTGCTGGTCGCGATGTTCTTGATGAGGGCAATTTCCTTCTGAAACCTTTCTTGGATCAAGGGGATGTTGAACGCTCCAAAAAATAAAAGGCAACTTCTGGGCCCTTTTGAAAGCATTGCGATACATCAGGCAGAGAAAACATCGATCATTAACCTAGATATGGGGCCGATTAACGATACCTCGTTAATTCAATGGCTAACCCGAATAACCAACCAACGAATTTGACTTCTTACAGTCTTTCGATACTGTCTGGATTGGTAAGTGTTCCTTATAAAAACGTCTAGTTTTTACTAAACAGGCAAATAGGACTTGATATGTCTGAGAAAGTAAAATCCTGCATAACTGGCTTCTATAATATTCACGGCAATGAATTACCAAAACAAAGCATTGATATAAATGAAGTCCAAAGCATCATTAAAAATTTAAAAACGAGAAAAGCTCCAGGTAAAGACTCTATTAAGAACAGTGCTTTGAAAAATTTACCTCCAAATACAATTCAAGATATTACAAAAGTGATTAACGACTGCTGGAAGAACACTTACTTCCCGGATGCTTGGAAGCAATCAGTTGTCTTAAGCATTCCTAAGCCAGGACAAAATCCTGCAAATCCTGTTAGCTACAGGCCCATCAGCTTGTTACCATCAATGTCCAAAATCCTGGAAAAAACAATTCTCAAGAGATTCATTGAGTACTGCGATGCCAACGATCTCATCCGCGATGAACAATTTGGCTTTCGATCTAACCATTCCTGCCAACTCCAAACATGGAGGCTCGCAGCGGATATCAATGAGCCCCTTAATCTCTCTATGTATTGTGGGGTCGTTTTCCTCGATGTACACAAAGCCTTCGACCAAGTCTGGCACGATGGTCTTATTTTTAAAATGATTATGGATGGATTTCCTCAAGACATAATTACTCTGATACACTCGTTTCTCTCCAACCGGTTCTTTCAGGCCAGAGTTGGAGATAGTCTATCTCTTATGTATGAAGTAAAAGCTGGTGTCCCACAGGGTTCAGTCCTGGGGCCAGTATTATTCAATTATTTTATGCGAGACTTTCCAAGTCCTTCCAAATGTAAGCTCTTTTTTTACGCAGATGACGCTGCTATACTTACCTGTGCTCGTCAACCAGCCGTAGTAGTCTCGCGGCTGCAGAAGGCTCTAAAGGAGTGTGAAAGCTGGTTTAGCAAGTGGAGGCTAAAATTGAATGTAGACAAATGCAAGGCGATGTTTGCCTCCAAGAAGAGAAAGAGATCATTAGATTCTCTAACACTATATGGCAAAAAACTGGACTGGGTTGAAACTTATAAATATCTTGGTGTTGTTATTGACTCTAAACTTACCTGGACTCCCCACGCAACTTATGCGTTGAATAAGGCCAGGAGAGCCAAGTTTAGCTTGATTGCTCTGCTTGGCCGGAATAGTGCTCTAAACATTGATAATAAACTCCTACTCTATAAGGTCATTGTTCGGACTATCTTGGCCTATGGTATGCCCGTCTGGGCCACAATATGTAAGACTAGATGGAAAGAACTGCAAACGTTCCAAAACGTTACCCTTAGGACTATTGCGCAAAAAGATCGGAGAATTGTTCGCAATTCCTCCATTTATAATGACTTCAACATGACTCATATTGACAAATACGTTCAAGGGCTCATGGAATCCATGCTGCCCAATATAGAAAATCATAGCAACGAGCTAGTCTCGGGCATTTTAAAGCATCCTATGCATAGAAAGAGATATCGTGATCCAAGGCATATACTTGATATTAATTTTGAAGACATTGATAATGTCTTATTTCCAGATTACTGGACTTCATAGGTCGTGTTTTATCTAATACTAGTGGTCTGCTTCTAGTCTAGACAGTCGTCAATCAAATTTTCCTCCACCAAGAGGAGGCAATTTTCTTTCATACTTTGGATGACCCTTGTGGGTACATCAGGCTTCTCTTCTAGCTCAGTGTATTTCCCTTGGAATATGATTATGAAGGGTGAGATTATGGAAGCTATGCTTCAAGTTCCACTCGAATACCGATACACTACACTGTTCGATTGTCGATTGTTGACTAAACAGGCAGTTCACTCGTCGGCTTTCGAACTAGGGGACTTCTGGACTGCTGAACGATGGTAGCAATCGCTTCCGAAAAGGTTGTATAAGGTTGTATTTTTCTATATTTTCATTGTTGTGGCAAAAGACTCATTCATTTATTCTTACATCACAGTTATCCACAAAAATTTTAGTTCTTACTTAAGCCTAGGATCGAAACCGTAAATCCCAAAACCTAACGCTGCATTGCTTTTCCGTCGGAGTATCTCAGGCAAATGTATAATTCCAGTATTAACTAAGCTTGAAAGTGGAACGACGGCACAAGACCACATCGTATAGCGCAAGACCACCGCTGTATTTTAAACAAACGACTAGTGTTAAATTAGTGCTCCATATTTAGGTCATTAGTGTAAGCTTAGTTAAATAGATTTTCAGAAACATAAGGGCCGCATTTAGAGATACGAAGAATTTTAGGATGACTCGATATGTAAAAGTAAGTAAGTAAGTACTCGATATGTTATTCAATGTTAATAGAAACTGATAAATGGTAAAAGCAGAAATGTCAGACAGATGACACTTGCGATAACAGTCTTATTAATATATTAAATTTAATTTAATTTAATTTATTTATTTATTTATTTATTTATTTCTATTAGATTCAGAAGAAAATCTGGTTATTCGCCATATTCTTCTTTGTTGTCCTTTTGATAATTTTTTATTACAATAATGAAGTTTTCAATTGTCTTCCGGAGTTTTCTCTAGAATATGAGGATAGACTCGAAGCTGCGCATGAAAGAGCTTATAATATATCTGAAATAACATGTAAACATCCGCAACTCAATATTTGGAATCCAGCCGTAATGAAACATTTTGAAAGTAGCTCTGTCATAAAATGCGATGAAGAATCTGACTGGATTTGCTTACAAAATGGAATGGCACAAATCTGCAATGAAACAAATGCTAAACATGGTTATGTAAATTGTAATTATACATTTCTTGAACGTGCTACTGATCTGGTTACAGTGAATGGTGATACTATAAACAGTTATGATTCAGAACCAGTGGCATTAACGGCAGATTTTTTCCGAGTCAATTGTACCGATAACGACTCTATAACCTGGAAAAACATTATGGCAGGAATCCATTTTAACGAATTCATTCATGACAAATCGAATTGGAATTACTTATCTCCACAAGCTCTAAAGCTGAACGTTTTCATTTGGGGATTCGATTCACTATCAAGACTGACTTTCATTCGTAAACTTCCAAGAACATTTGGGTATTTAACCCATGCATTAGATGCAATTATACTGCAAGGATATAATATAGTTGGAGATGGTACTCTGGGAGCACTGATTCCTATTCTCACTGGTAAAACTGAATCAGAACTACCTGATGTAAAATTAAGAACATGGACCAAAGCTCAGTATTTAAATGTTTATCCTTTCATTTGGAAGGATTATGAATCTACAGGCTACGTAACTGCTTATGCTGAGGATGCCCCGTATTTAGGAACATTTACTTACCGCTTGCGAGGTTTTGGGAAACAGCCAACGGATCATTATATGAGGACTTTTTATGTTGCCGCCGAAGAAGAATACAGCAAGCACAAGAATAACTGCTTGCGAGGAACGCCAAGACATAAAGTAACGCTTTACTCTAATATCTATATAACAAAATAATAGGATTAGTTTATTAACTAGTAATTAGGAAAGAGTAACTGCATGAAAAAAAATTGTTGAGCAGAATCCGTTCTAAATATTTTTTCTTTTTCATAATTCTGTTATTATAACTGTTTAGGGCCGGTTCTACCAATCTCGGATAAATCCTCAGATAGCTATCGAACCCGGTATACCGTTTCAGTTGCGTTCTACCAACATTTTTTATTCCTCGGAAAACTTTATCGAAGGTATAGAGCACAAGCATTGTAAAGCGCACTGTGATTGGTCAGTTTGATATTTAGTGCTTCCCTCTATCGTGAAAAAACAAAAGTATTCATTCCAGTCAGTGCATAGCCTACAACAAGGTCAATAAACAAAAGGTCTGGACACGATACCATGATTCATTGCGGCGCGGCCATTTTGGGCCTTTCGAAACGATTTCACTTCGCTCTCGCTACTGTTCTCGCTTAGTTTCTTTTGCAATCTACTTGAAGTTGCAGCTTTAATTTAAAAATCATATTCAGTACGGGTTCATATTTTTAAAAGCTTTTATTTAACTTGCAATGTTTGCTAGTTTGTTTAGGTCAAATCTTGTAACCAATATTAAACCAAATTCCCGACAAGATAGAAAGCTGAAATTTGATACATATACGCAGGACCGATGACAATACATGTTAAAATTTTTTTTTCAAATTGGTTTACTGGTTCGTGTTCTAATGGTACTAATTCATTATTATGAACTGTCCAATTGCCACAACAAACAATTCGTTATGACGATAGTTAAATGCCGGTTTTGAAAAAAAACAACTTTTTTTTTCTTCCTCTGTTGCCAGTGAATTGAACAAAAAATATATAGATAATAAAATGTATGGAGGTAAAGCACATATATATTTGGAATAAATAATTTTCTGTACACTGTTAGGTATACTATTAACCAAACTTTTAGCCCCAAAATGGCGAGAGCATTGGGAGCACTGGTGTCCAGACCTTTGTTTATTGACCTTGGCCTACAATGAAAAGAGAAAACCTTCTACCGTGAAAAAAAAACAAAATTTTCCAGTCAGTGTTGGTGTTGAAATACGGCACGGCAGACAAAACATACGCGAAAAAAATGCAGCTGGAGAACTCGGATCTCAGAGACGCAAAACTTCCGATCGTTTCTCCTTTTGGGGGCTATATTGTCGATCATTGAAAATGAAATACAGACAGATAATTTAGATCTAATCTGCTGTTCACTTGCACCCTAAATCTTATTCCTACCGTCGTAGTTTAAAATGGTAATTATATAACACGAAATACTATGGTTTTGAAGGCATTTTCAAATCGAAGTGGACCGGAAGTACCGCCATTAACGCTCGTAAATTTGAGCCAAACGGTTCACTAAACGCGTCGTCTTCGAGATATTAGGCCTCCGCATCGGGCCTGAAACCCTGTGCCGAGGCATTTTCAATTTTTATCCGCTAGTTGGTGCTCTTCAGGGAGAAACAACTACTTTCTACCTCATCCTCATGCTACTTTATCCGATTTTATCGCCAAAAATGTTGGTTCTCCCGACAAAGTTAGGTCTTATAAAGAAAATTACCTTTTATGGAAATGATTTTATAGAGAAATTCTTATAATATGCTCAAATTGAAAGTGGAATAAAATTTTTATAAATTTGTGATGAATAACCTACCTTCATCCCTGCCTGTACTTAATGATAGATTTTCCTTGTAGGATAACGAACATTATCACTTTATTGAAAAATCATTACTTAACGGAATTTCCTTTATTCATTTACATTAATCATGAAGTTGTCTTTACAGCGGTTCATTGTATAAGTTTTCATCAGGAGCAAATGACATCAAATTCTTGTGGTCTTGTTTTCATTGTACTGAAGAAATAAAATTATTCCAACACATTTTTAACATTTTTCAAACTTTGACGCTCGCGCGTTTTAATTAAAATAAATCACTGCTTAGGTTTGTTGGTTTTTCTTTTAAATCGAATCTTAATAGAAATCGGTCTGCATTTATCATAATGAACGAGATCATCCGTGCTAGATGAATATATCCAACAACCCTAGCCCACGCTGATGGAGGCCTAACCTCTTTTATCAGCGTAGGCTACGCAACAACAGACTGTACGTCCATCTCCAAAAACAAAAATCAGCCAACAACTAGTTAACATAGGTTTCCAGATAATGACAGCATAAAACAAAATTGAATTTCAATTATTTCAAAACAAAGGTAATTTTATTACAATCTTGATTACATACTAATGAGTAATTTAATAACACATAGCCTCTTAAAACAAGAATACCATTTGCTAATACCACTTCAAAGACAACGAAATAGTTTAATGAGAGAATACAAACAATTAAAAGTACAAATACATTCATACATAAAAGTACATATATTCAGTGAAAAAAACAAAATACAAATTAATAAAAAAATTAGGTTCGAAATGCTTGTTTTTTCCCCGAAAATCACGAAATAAATTTATCAACGTCTGTACCGTCCATAGATTTAGTTTGAAATCACCATTGTTTTATCCCTGATCCCCCTCTAGCGTTAAAAAGTTGAACTTCTGCTGACACGCAGGAAAGCATTGAAATGAGAGGCTATGCAGAAGCCTAATATCTCGAAGGCCACGCTATACGAGGAATATGTGACTATCCGATCAGTATAACTTTATCAGAATATCTGTGGTTTACTCTGGTGTTTTTCTGAGTATTTATCCTATCTGAGGATGGTAGAACACCGTTTTGACTTACAGGAGCTTTATTTCAGTACTTATTCTATCTGAGGATTTATCCGAGGTTGGTAGATCCGGCCCTTAGTGATATAACTGAATCTAAAAGTTTTTGTTCCGCTTATAGGAAAGAAAATATCAGTTTAAATGAATGATAAAAATAATCATGAACAATTAAAGATTATTTTTTAAAGATTTATGACAGGTAATATTAGTGAACGGTAATTGCTGTTCTCAAAATGCGTAGGAATATTAATTACATTGATGACCAGAAGCCATGTGGAACAGATGGTTGCAAAAGAAACCCTGTATACAGGGTGTTTCAAAATTATGTACAATAAATTTAGTGACATATTCTTCAGGTTAAAAGAAGACGAAAATGTTCTATAGCACTTTGTCTGGAAACGATTTATTTATGCGATACAGCCAACTAAACCCGTGGCTCCAAATTACAGGAATTGTTCAAAGTGCCTGCCACCAGCTCGCACGCACGCTTCGGCTCGTTGCATGAGCGACCGTCTGATGTCATTGGAAGAGTTCGTCGCCAGCATTACGAACGGTTTGGCATGCATTTTCAATTCGTTGTCGCAGATCCAGAAAAACGACGATCGTTTTCACATGACCCCACAGAAAAAAGTCCAAGGGATTAAGGTCGGGTGATCTTGCATGCCAGGCTACCGGTCCACCTCGACCTATCCACCGATTCGTGTATGCAGCATTAAGGTGTGCTCGCACAACATGGCTGAAATGTGCTGGAGCGCCATCATGCATGAACCACATGTTAGATCTTATCAAAAGAGGAACATCTTCCAGTAATTCTGGCAATGCATTCTGCAGAAACAAAAGATACGTTCGCCCAGTCAATCGTGGCGGCAACACATAAGGGCTAATTAAGTTATTTCCGACAATTCCACACCAAATGTTCACGGAGAAACGCTCTTGATGCGCTCGAACTCTGGTAACATGCGGGTTAGCATCTGCCCAATGGTGCTGGTTGTGAGAATTTACGATTCCTGTCCGGGTGAAGGTTGCTTCGTCCGTGAAAAGTATCTGGCTGAGACAACTAGGGTCTGCAGCATGACGACGTTGTATCCATTGGCAAAATCGTTGTCGGTGTGGATAGTCCGTTGGGTTCAGTGCCTGAACCAGTTGCAGGTGGTATGGATGCAAAAGCTGACGGTGAAGAATGCGCCAAACAGATGAGTGCGGAATGTGTACCATGGAAGAAATACGACGGGTGCTTATCTGTGGTTCATCATGTATGATGTCAATTATCACATCCTCCTCATCCGGAGAATGTGCTACAAGCTGCCCTTCTCCTGTTTGACGGCCAAAGGAACCACGCTCCCTCAAATGTCTGTCGACAGATACAAATGTTCGGTTATTTGGCAAACGTCTATTCGGAAAGCGTTCTTGGTAGAGTCTTCTTGCTTCCACAGCATTTCCGTCCGCAAGACCACACATTAGGTGCATGTCAGTGTATTCTGCACTGGAATACGTGTACATGACTTTTTTTTACGTAAATCGTAATGCGTATGTCAAAGCACGCAAACGTTCTGAAATTGATATTCCTAGTGGATGTACAGTAGTGAAACTACAGTAATGGAAACAACCGTACACAACTAATGGAACAACCCTAAAGTAGGTTTAAATGGAACAAACCACTCAACCTAGTGTTGGGTCGAAACGCTGGAAGTGCTAAAATATCGTCCGCTAACTACCGTGCTTCCCTACTATATGATATTGGATTACTCGCAAACAAATCGTTTCCAGACAAAGTGCTATAGAACATTTTCGTCTTCTTTTGACCTGAAGAATATGTCACTAAATTTATTGTACATAATTTTGAAACACCCTGTATAATGTATATAATCAAAGCTTATTTTAAATAATTTTTTAAAATTCTAAATCGGTGTTTAATAAATTGCATAGTAAACAGAGTCATTTTTTTTACTTTAATAAGAAATTAATTAAATCGAAAGCCTAACCTATTAATAATATCCTGGCATATTTAATTTTTTTTTTAAATCGAACCACTTTTGCAGGTGCTGATGAATTGGGCTCAACAGTATTTTGAAGTTTACATGTACAAACCCAAATTTCTTTTCACTTTTCATAATGAATTATCCCATGAAGACTACAGTGCTATAGGATCGGCGGATGATGATCTCAGCGATATGCTGATGTCATTTTATGAAAAGAAATATCTCACGAATACCCTTCTGATTGTCATGAGCGATCACGGTCACAGGTATCAGTTAAGATAGTGATCATCTGCATAATGTTTTTAGAAATAATAATTATTAAATGTTTAATAGAAATATTCTCACTCCACTGTTTGTGAAAATGATACTTGTCCTAGTTGAAGGTGAGAAATTTATGAGGTCTTCAAGTTCAGAAAACAAATATGGACTCTATAAAAACAATACTTATAATGACCAAGAGCGCGTTATGGAATCATCTGACCCTGGCAAATTTGAATTTGGGGGCTCCGTATATGGTGATGAATATTTTTTTCCGGTGGGAAATTCCACTTTTACCCATGCAAATCCTAACAATAATAATTACGAGTGTCTCGTAACCACTAGAATTTGGCTGAATTTTCTTTGAACACCGAGAGATGGCTTTACTGTTAAATTTTGTGTGTACATAACGAATGGATTCGAGTGCCGCTCGAATTTAGTGCATTGTAATAAATTTTCTTTTAATACCGTGATTTTTTCCGGTGAAATACTCGTAGCTAAATAATAACTGTAGATAAAATTTTATTAAAAGTAAAACAAAATTATATCTATAATATTTATAAAAACGGATTTTTTTATAATCCACAAGGAAGTCATAAATGAACTGATTTAGTATTTAGGTAATTTTATTGCATCAAATAATAAACCATATTAACTTAACTTTTCACTCTGAAACTAAACATTGATTTTTATCTGCCTCACTTACGCGTTGGTTCTAGCATGAAACCACCTCGTCGTTTATTGTTAATACCACCTTGAAGTATTGCTATCTTGAAGTCAGTACCTTGAAACATGTGCCAAAAGAAAGGATCAGTCAATGCATTCATTTGGAAGACGTAATTATCGAATCGAAAAAGGATTCAAAAAATAATACAAAGAGTTTTGATCTATATAATTAATCATTAAAATAAGTAATTATAATTTTTAACAAGAACAAATTGAAAATCTCTTGCTTAAAAAGTACGTGGAGTGTTTCTCTGGCTTGGTAAATTTTTATATATGAATTAAAATGTATTGACAGATAAAGTTTTAAACCATCAATCAATTTTAAGTACGTTAATCTTTAGTATAAAAAGGAATTATTTGATTTGTAAAATATAAATCTCTAATGACAAATCTTAGAAATAGCGAACAACTCCTATGAACGACTCTCGCTTCCTAAAGGTGTTTCGCCCACCACTAATCATCCGCTGCGCTGTCTTTGGTCGCGTCACTTCCGTTTTCTCCATCATCGTGAACGCTGGCAAGGCACGGCGCCGTGACCGTATCCACAGCGTTTTAATTTTGTCCATGTATTCAGTTGTTAAATAAGTATTGTAATAAAGAGCATTTACCAAATATTTTTATACAGCAAAACTATATGAAAAAAAATAAAATTTATATTGATCCGTAATTTAAGATGCGACTTCTATTAGCCATAGTAAAACTACATTTTATGTCCCTTGTGCGGTATAAATTAAAAATAAAAACAATTCTTAACGGAACAAATTGTCCAATAAAAGTCTTAATTAGAATTAAAATTTTAATCTGATTATTATATGTTCACTTTCCGCGCTTTTTGAGCGGCAAAATTATCAATCGGCTCATTAAAATTAGCCCCGCTGTGAGAATCTGTTAAGTACAAGTTTGTGTACTTCCCTTGTAAGTTGCATTCAATCTTTTTAGAATTGCTTTCTATATGAAAAATAAAAGTGTTGTTTCATAATCTTCAAAGTTTTCATATAGCCCAGGGCCGTCCAAATCGTGCACGTCGCCCGCGTGCAACATAAAAAGCTCGCGGGCAAAGCTCACGGGCAAAAGCCAAGGAGATAGTCCAAAAAAGCCAAGGAGATAGCTCAGGAGGGGAGTGGATACAGTTTTTCCTACGCAGTGTTGCCAGACTTTAGGAGGCGATTCCGTTAAATGAGGCATTATTTCTTTTGTTACTGATACTTGCTTGCTTTTCGTCTCGCATAACATGGCGCACATTCCGAAAAAGCATAAAATCACTGAATCAGTATTTAAACCGGAGTGGGAGAATCTGTTGGGTTTCTTTTTCATTTAACACGGATCGGATTCTAAATGCTTAATAAGCAATCATGTCCTATCGGGAAAAAGAAAATGCAATCCTTCCTGACATCGAGAAATTGTCACATTAAAACGAAGGAAATAAAATGGTAAACTGCCTCTGTTTGTTTTTTTGTTTTTTTTTTTTACAGTATCGAATTGATAATTAGCAACTCGACTTTAAGGAACTGATCGACCTAATGTGCAATAGGGGGGGAAGGAAAATTACCCGCGTGCACGGGCGCTGCCCGCGGAAAGAAATCTTGGACAGCCCTGATATAGCCTATTTTCTTTTAATTTTATTAAATTTTTCATTAAAATCTTCAAAAGTTTTAAATAAGGATTCTTTTATGACCAAAAATTATCTTAACAGCTAAAACTGCATCTGTTCTTAAAGACTATCTTGTAGAACAAATTTTTTAATGTCACATTTCCTTTTGTAGTTGCCTACATTAAAATATCAAATCTCTTTGTAGAAGTGAAAACTAGAAATAAATTTTGCGATAAATTTGAAGAAATGGAATGCTTTTGAACAAGCTTCTGCTGCAGGGACATAAATTGCAGTTTATTATGGAACAGAGCTCGCATCTTAAATTTCGTAGAATAATAGGTTTTAGTTTTTTTCCATATTTGGTTTAAAGTTTATTTTTATATTGACATTTAAAGAATTCATGCATACAGAAAGATAATACCAAGACTTTTAAGCCTTAATTCTAAGTAATGTAAGCACCAACATATCTATCCCTAGTCCCATGCACAAAAGGTCATTCACACTTTATGGAAACGATTTTATTTATAGCACATTTTTGTAGAAAAGTGCTTATGAGAGCGATTTATCCAGCAGTCCGTCCGTCCGTCAGTCCGTCTGAAGACGCAATTCCAACAATGTATGGCGTTGCAATACAGAGTGCGTGTATTGAATTGCTGGAAGAGACGAATTATCCTTGCATTGGAGAAAACGCTTGATAAGCACATCGGTTCGGCTCTGCGCGTGCTCTAAACGTTAATGAGATGGTGCGCGTGCAGGATGTACGTGATTGACGATTATTGAAAGGGCAGAACGGTCTCTAAATCAAAAGAAATTTTTATTCGTAGGGAGCTTATTTATTACGATAACTTGAAAACGAATTAACGTTTTTACACTCTTGTTTTCACCAATCCATTAATATGGGACAAAGCACGAACAAGTTCGAACGTGAGATAGCCAGAATAGGTACGTGCTCTAATGGCACATGTTCTAATGATACCATAATGATACCCCCTTAAAAATTAACTATAACCAGATATGGCATGTAATATATCAAACAAATCGTCACGACGTGTTATGAACGAATATACAAGGTTATTCAGAAAGGTAGGTCAAGAATGAAATACCATGTACAGTTTGTAGCGGGGAACAATATTTATTCTGTAAACTTGGGTCCGGAAATGCATCTTTACAGAGATAATGCAACTTGTACGAGGTAGGAATGGATGTGCGTTACCCGGACGGCAATGGTAGGGTCCATGTAAATTAAGATCTAAACATGTAAATTGTTCGTGTTTTCTCATTTAAAAGAGAAAACGAAACATGTAACTCCATTCCTGTCGTACAATGGATCGCTTGACCTTAGCGGAGCTGGCGGACATGAATCTCATCTACGGCGAGGCACAGACAGGGTAATGCTACTGAACAGGAAAGGATTTACAAACAGCGTTTTCCAGACCGTCATCACCCACATCGCCGGGCGTTTCAAACACTAGACTAAACACCTGCATCAAGGCTCAGGGTCGGCATTTTTAACATCTACTGTAATGTCATTCCTAGCTCGTACAAGTTGTATTATCTCTGTAAGGATGCATTTCCGGACCGATGTTTATAGGAAAAATTTTGTTGCCCGCTACAAACTGTACATGGTATTTCATTCTCGACCTACCTTTCTGAATCACCCTGTATAAGAGTAATTAGTAAGAGCAAATATTGGACTAGTGGCACGTGTACGTGTCATGAATGAATATCACGCGTAAATAATTATTGTGGGAATGGTTTAGTAGTACGTAATTTAATGATACCATATAGTATCGTTGGAAGTTTCAATTCTAAGATATGGCAAGTAGTATATCAAACAACCCGTAACAAGTGTCATGAGTGAATATAAAGAGTAAATAATGTTAGTGAGAATTGGTTTAGTAGCACGTGTCCTAATAGTACCATATGGTACCGTTGAAACTTTCAGTTCTAAGATATGACATGTAATATATCAAACACCTCGTAACAAAGTGTCATGAGTGAATATAACGAGTAATTAATTGTATTCGGAATTGTTTAGTAGTACATGTTTTAAGGGTACGATGTAGTACATATTTTAATGGTACTATGTGTTACCTTTGGAAATTTTCAATGGTAAGATATGACGTGTAATACAGGGTGACAAAAAAATAAGGTAATAGAAATGGACGCATCCAGGCGCGAATATATTAAAGCGTCACCAAATAATTTTTAATTCATTGCATGTTCTTGGGCAAGTCGTCCGTGATTCAACGTATTATGAGTTAATTGATATGCTTTTTGAAAGTCAAGCAAACGCAGTGCAGTTTTGGAGCTGTTTCGTCAAGGAAAGCGTCAATGTGAAATTGTTCGTTTGCTCGATGTTGGCAGAGACGTCGTCTCCAAAGCGGTCAAATGGTTCAAAGAGCTTGGACGTGAAGGCAGCCGTCCAGGAAGAGGAAGAAAGCGTACTATCAACACGTTTAGGAACCGCAAAATCATCAAAAAGCGAGTTCAGCGAGATCCGAGGGCCTCAATGAGACAAATCGCTCGTGAGATCAGACTCAACCGCGAATCTGTGCGGAAAATGGCAACAGAGGAACTCAAACTGAAGCCCTACAAGCTCCAAAATTCCAGCTCCTCACAGACTAAAACAAGTGCGTACGGTTCCACAGATGCGCCAACTCAAGCGTCGGGCCGCAGGTGAGAAATGGAAGCTCTTCACAGACGAGAAGCTCTTCACTGTGAAGCAGGCACACAATCACCAAAACGACAGAGTGTGGATAGCAGAGGCACCCGGCACCTCTGTAGTCATCGAGCGTCGCCAAAATCCGCAGTCTGTGATGGTCTGGGGCGGAATTTGCGCCACTGGCAGCACACCCCTCGTTTTCGTGGACCAAGGAGTCAAAATCAACCAACAAGTTTACCGTCGTGACATTCTCGAGGCTGTGGTACTTCCTTGGGCTCGGCAGCATTTCAGCAATGCGGATTGTACCTTTCAAAAAGACTCTGCATCAGCTCACAGAGCGAAAATGACGCAGGAGTGGTGCAAGAGCCATTTTCCGGATTTCATCACGTCTCAGCAGTGACCGCCCTACTCGGCGGATCTCAATCCGATGGATTACAGCGTATGATCCATCTTGGAAGCCAGGACCTGTGCTAAACGCCACAACAGTTTGGAGTCGCTGAAGAAGTCCCTGCGCCAAGAATGGGACCGATTGTCGCCCGACGACTTGCGGCCCATTGCTGAAAATTTCTAGACACGTTTGGGGCTTTGTATCGCCGCCAAAGGAGCCCATTTCGAAACCGAATGAGCATGTTATTACCAAAGGAGCCCAATTCGAAACCGAAAGAACATGTTCTATTTATTAGTTGTCCTTTGCTTGACTTTTCGTTTCTTGGATTAAAAAATTTGTACACAGAGTTGCCATAATTTATTGTCACCCTGTATATCAACCAACTCCTGACGAGTTGTTAGACCTATTGTTATCCATTTCCTATTGGTGTCTTAATAGTATCTAAAACTAATTGCTGTGAGACGTATTGCCAATTGGTAGCAGTTAAACGCTTGCTTCAGTGGTAGATGATAACGTAGAAACATTAGTAATTGAATATGAAAAAATAATAGATGCCTACACATAACATTTTAGTAATTGAGGCTCACTTCGTTTAACATGATGTGGGAATGCCTACAAATTAAAGAACTTTTATTTGTTTAAATATGTAAAGAATAACTTCACTCTCCATTTAACCGTTCAGTTCTTCAAGTTTATTCGTTTAAATGCTCTGTATACATTAGTTTACTTAAATAGTAATTTACAATTTAGTTTTTCTCAATTTATATATTTTCTCTAAAGTGTTTTAAAACGTAGGTTAATTCTATGCATCCATGTAAGATGCTGTAACACGAAAATGTGCTCCCTTTATCCGCTTTGGCGGTAAAATCATTCTTGTTTGAATTTTAGTCTAACAACCCATATTTATTTTTCCTGATATGTTCTGTTTCCCCTGGTTCTTGACAATAGCTCGACATCGGTATTTCCAGGATATAAGGCTGTTTAAGTGGGCTACGAGGTTCAATTTGTCCCATTCTTCTTGCGCAGCTTTTCAAAGCCTAGTCAAAGTTCTGCACCGTCACTTCCCGAGGGCTCTCTTGAACATTCCGAAAGCGCAGAAATCCATTGGGTGGCTTAGGTAGAGTCATGCTTCATCCAAAGTAACAATCTTTTTCCACTTGTGGCCAGCTAGGAATTTACCGTAAAGCTTTCGGCTGTTCACTTTCCATTCTGTGATGTGACGAGGCAAGAGCTTATGAACTTTCGGCTTGAGGACTTTACGAAGATTCAAATCTCTGTTGATTATTTAGTTTATTGTTGCGGGCGATATTCCTAGTTTCAAAACAATACGTTTTTGTGTTGGGGAATTTTCGACGGAGACCAGTTTTCGTATTCTTGGACTGATATCCGCAGTCCTCACTTTCTTGGGATGCGCTTTCGGACCCAGAAGTTGACCCATTCTTTCTGCGAATCGAGCTTTACCACGGGAATTGAGCATATTGAAGACCCCGATCTTAGAAAGACCCCGATGGCAAGATCTTTTTGTTTACAACGTTGTACTATTTGTCTGTATGAGTAATTCTCCTTGGAAAGGGCGGTGACGTACCCTTTTAACCAACGGTCCACTTTCGGTGGCATAGTTACATGAAAACAAAATAATAATCCCACCAGCACGTGCTTATGTAATAGACGTTTCTTACCCGTAATTTCTATTTACGCAGATAAATTTGCATCCACGTAAAAGTGATTGCAATATCGTTTCCATAAAGTGTGAATGATGTTCTGTAGTTAGCCAGTAAAGGCGTGTTGCGATGGCGTGTATGATTTCAGTTAAGCCTCCTCCGAAATCCAGATTTTTTTACTGCAAAAATGAGTTTATAGAATATAAATTTGGGGACTTTTGGGGAGCCCCTGTTAATAGGGGCCCCGGGCACATACCCTTAGGATAACACGCCGCTGATT
This sequence comes from Rhysida immarginata, assembly GCA_023313115.1. Taxonomy (NCBI): domain Eukaryota; kingdom Metazoa; phylum Arthropoda; class Chilopoda; order Scolopendromorpha; family Scolopendridae; genus Rhysida; species Rhysida immarginata. The sequence goes on along the minus strand of JAHWFO010035267.1, from coordinate 18,102 downwards.
TTCCTTCAAACGCTCCTTTTATACATCTTTTACAAACACTAATGGATGATGAAAAATGGATTCTTAATAACAATAGAATGTGGACCGCGTAGTGGCTCAATTGAGAATTATGAATGTCCAAACAACCATGATGGAGCATGATCACACCAATCTAATAGAAGCCTGCAGATACTTCAAATTATTCATATACACAGTCATATTTGTGGCAAATTATATATCATTTTGTTTTAACTGCTCCGTCCGAAACTTTTTAAACACGTTCCATCTTTTTTTCTTACATATTAAGACCATGAAACTACAATGGCCTAGAGCATTTCTTCTGGTATTCCAAGTAGAATTCCTACGAAATTGGTATTACTCGCTACAAAACTCTGTATTGGACGATTTCGACATTCTATACTAAGAATGTGAATTTTAACTTCTCGTCTCGTGTTGTTATCGTGAAGAGTTCGAATTAGCTGAGTCCTTAATTGTTATTCGTACTCGGAGATTTACTCAAATTTTAATGGTACAAGCGCAGCGCCGGGCAGAGGGTAAAAAGTATTAACAAAATATTCCTTTGTCGCTCCGTGTTTATTTGCTCCGGAGTCGTGTTTTCACGGCGTGCTTCCATCCATAGAGCATTTTTCTGCGGAAAACCGCCTCTCTTCTTGCATTCGCTTCATGCTCGTCCTTTCGCTGTTGGCTAGATATCAGCTCTGTTCTCTACCTAATGCTAGCGCCAGCCAAATACATAATGCTAATAGTTCTTTTTACCTTCTGCGCATGCTCTCATTCGAGCTGCGAAGTGTCTGACACTTACACTAACCTAACTTACACTGTCCTAATCTAACTTAACCTCACTTACACTAAACTAATCTAATTTAACCTAACTTACATTAACTTAACAAACTACAACAGTGGCTGGAGCTAAAGTTTTCCTAGTGGACGCGATCAAACTTCATCCGAGTCATCCTCTTGGTTATTCTCTTTTTCATGCCACTTTAAGCCAATCGTAAGTCCGGATTTGCGAACCATAAAATGGACGTATATAGATAAATATACAGGGGTTGAGTCAGAAGTAGTGGCCAGTTGGCGGATCCCCTCGCGAAACCACTCCGGTTTCTGGGCGAAAAAGTCACACACGGCGTCTTCAACCTCACTGACATTGGCAAAGCGTCGTTCACGCAGGAAGTATGGTAGTCGGAAGATGCCAGGTCGGGGCTGTATGCTGGATGTGGCAAAACTTCGATTTTTTCCAGCAGTTGACGACGCACCTTCACCGTTGTTGTGCTTGAACGGGCGTCAGCTCGTGGGGCACAACTCAGCAGCTCCTGTTGACCTTTCCCATGGCGTGCAGATGTCGAACCACACTCGATTGTGATGTCCCGATGTCCGCCGTTATTCCACTGGTGGTGCTGCCTGGGTTGCCTTCCACTTGTTGCCGTAGGGCTGCGTCATCCACTTCTTTGGGTCTTCCGCTCCTTGGCGCATCTTTCAGGCCCATGTCTCCAGTCGAAAAGCGGGAGAACCACCGTCGTTCTGTCCGTTCATTGCTCACACCCTGACCTTCCACCCTGAAAATTTCGGCGGCTCCTGCTCGCGCACTGGTCCTCTTTTTCCAATAGTGACGAAGGAGCCCTCGTATCACCAATTTCTCTGCCATATTTTTACACTGGCTGATGCAGGTAGTACAATATCTATGGCATTCAAATTCGTACTGACGTTTCTTCTGATATTTTTTTCTTAATAAACTGCGAAATACCCTTCTGGTAAATGGTCTTCGCCCAGAATTCGTCAAACTCTAACCCCCCCTTCCCGAGTAGGCCACTACTTTTGACTCAAGCTCTGTAGATAGATTCTAGCAATCAAGGTTTTTGCTTAAATTGAAATGATCTCAGAGGATGTTATTCAAAATTCCAAATAACAGAATAGAAATAAATAAAAAGACCTTGTGTATTATTTTATACACAATTAAATGGATTTAAGAAGTCGTGAAGTTTATTATGTAGTCATTGTTACAACGCAAAATCTGATGCATATATGAAATCAAATATATCTTACATTTAGGGATACCGTGGGCTAGAGGGCTTTCACAGAGCAAGTCAGCTCTGGAAGTTAAGCTTCGCCTAGCATGGCTAGTAACTGGATGGGCGACCCCATTCAGTGAAGAGAGTTCTTACTTCTCCCCCCGTGCTTCGGAGGGCACGTTAAGCCGTCGGTCCCGAATGCTACGACCGCCACCTTGTAGCATTTGTCAAAAGCTGGCAGAAGCTCAAAAAATGCATCTCCCAACCCGTCTGGTCAGCGTGGGAGATTAGACCAAATACCCCCCCCCCCCTGTGGTGGGAGAGGCCTATGTCCTGCACTGGACTGAGACAGCCTGAGTATTTATCTTTTTCTATGTAGCTATCCCTGGATAGACTACATACTTCAGGCACACTTTTGAAGTAGATGGAGACAATACAATGGACATAAGCAAAGACAGGATGAGGCAAATAGAATCCCATTGCGTGGACTGTTTGGTATTGGGCTTTGTTGATTGTCTTGGCGAACGAAAGCTGAACTGGGAAATGGCGTCGACGCAACTGGAACAAAGCCTGGGCGCATATTGTCCGTGTTGATACAAACACGACTGTCCTATTGTTCTACTCGTATCGTATATAACCAACACCACCTCTACTCAAAGCCTGAGCGCGAAAATTTCATACATTGTTACATCATCATACGGAGGTTAGTGTTACATCATCATTACAGGCTTTGTATAGAGGTGGTGGTGGTATAACGCCTTGTTCTACTCGTCATGATGTGGAGAATCTAAGTACATACCTCCCATCGTCTAATTCGGTGTCGTTCACGATTTCCTGTTTTGAAAATTGTTTTTAATTTCTACCAATCAACAGCTTGATACTTTGAAAGTAACGTTTTTATTATGGCCTTTTTGCCTTGCATTGTTAGACATGAGATATACATTGTTGGTATGCGCATATTGTTGGAAACTCAATATGCTCATGGATTGTAGGCTGATGAGAGACAGAAGGAAGGACAAAGCAATATACAGAGTGATTCAAAATGATGTCAGGTATTTCAAAAATTTACTATGCATTTATATATAACAAACTAACCAGACCGGGTTTAAAAAGCAGAAAAACTCAAATATTTATTGTTTCTAGCATTACAAATGTTGTATGTGACTCCCTCGAAACACCCGGACAATGTCAATCTCATCCCAAACTCCTTTCAGCATGTCTGCTGTTACTAGTCCCGTGCTTTTGCGTTTACAAAGACATGCAGTTTCCAGAAATTGATCATACCACTTACGGATGCTTTTGTCAGTAGGGTTATCTTTATGAAATTGCCTACGAAATACCCACTGGACTAAAATTATCGTTTGTGTTTGCGCAATATGCCTTTTCATTCACAGCCGCTATCTTTGTTTTTATTGCGACACTAATGCCACCACAGCCTCCAGTTGCGGGAAGGTTAAAAATATTTTAAACCCGGCCTGGTTAGTTTATGTTAAAAAATAAATGCATTGTAAAATTTTGAAATGCCGGACATCATTTTGAAATACCCTGTAGTTATACAGTATAGATAGTTTTTTTTCACTTTTTATAATATTTCGTCTTTCGTTTTATGCAATATAGTCCAAGTCAGGATAGCAAAGAATTGTGATCAAACTATAAAATAAAAATTGTAGAGCAAAACGCACACAAAAAAAAAATTCAAATGGTTGATATAGGAAAGACAACATTTTGCAAATTAGCTTCAAACGTAAAAAGGCCTGTAATTTTGACGGTCTCAAATATTTGGATTAACATGTTTGCAATTATGGTTAATTCTAAGGATATTAAGTCAAGTGAACATAATTTCTTGTGAAGATTATACACACGATATTTCGGCAATCACCAAAAACTGAAAAATGCCATTTTAGAGATAATTAATAAAATCAGAACACATATTGGGGGTGATTCAATGGTTGGAATAACCTTCCAAAATGAAGGTAAACAAATTTAACATCGAAATATATTTTTCTTCGTGTATCCGAACTTTGTAGATTTTCTCGTGTGGAAAGTTGCATGCGTTAGCAGATTAATAATTGACAGACATGGTGTGTCTTACAAGACAAACAGTCGAGTCACAATAATGCGACCACCTCCTATCTGTGATGTCATCGTTAAATACTCAATTGCAGAGGGCATTAAATAAACGAGGGAATAAATGACGTGTCATCAGCAGATTGGATGAGCATAGACAGTTTGTACTAGGCATTCGAAAAACGTTTAAATTATTGCAATGCAGAAACGGAGCGATTTATCAGACGTACAAAAAGAAAAGATTATTGGCTTTCGGGCCAAGGGTGGCAGCATTCAGAAACTGCGGAGTTGTGAATGGTTCGCGTGCTCCTGTGATAAATGTGTGTCTGTGTATCGCGCATGGCATAATGGCGCTACAGAAAATAAGGGACTTAGAAATTGTGATGCTCCACGAGTCGTAAATGAGAGATGGGAAAGGCGGCTGCGGCGATGCGTTCAGGCGAATCGACTTGTTACAGTGGAGCAACTTACTGCCCAAATGAACCAGGTAGCTATCATAAGCGTCTCCAGAAAGACAATTCTAAGACTTTTTTTGGTTAGCTAGATTGACTTAAACCATAGCGATTCACTGACTTACACCATAAGAAATTAAAAAAAGAAAAAAAACAACAATGTAATCGGTTTTTATTGTGAGACATTTTTTTCAAGGCTATTATATTCATGAAATCTTAATTTAAAATAAAAAACGGGTGCCTTTGCTTGTCTAAAAGAAAAAAAAATCTCCTTGATTAATGAAGTTAATTTTTTCTAACTTTATTCTATTTGCTTTGTCTGTCTTTCTGTCTGGGTGGAATTTTGTAATCGATGTTAAAGCTACTTCCTATTAACCTATTGACTTGAAGTTTTGCACTCCTGATGACAATACATGAATCAATTAAAAAATCCACTAAATAATTGATCAATTAGTGGCAATTAATTAATTTAATTTTTAAATGAAGAATATCGTCCAAGAGTATACCAACAGATGGCGTTAAAGCGTGTTTTATTTTTAAAAAAAATTTTTATCCTTATTTTATTTATTTTTACGTCTAAAAGGTTTTCCAGTTTCCGTGAAACTCAACAGGGGAAGCAAGAGGAAAGACTACCATTCTTTGCGCTGGTTTTCCCGAAGTGGTTCAAAGAGAAATATCCAATAGCCTACGAAAATTTATTAAAGAATCAGTTTCGCTTAACGACACCCTTCGACATTTATTCGACCCTCATAGATGTTTTGCATTTTGATGACAGAATAACAAAAGGAAACGTAAAAGAAAGAAGCATCAGCCTATTTAAGGAAGTAAGCAATGCTGTTAAAAATGATACTTTGTGTATTATTATTGCCGCATATTATTATTGCAAATCAGAAACTGCAGAGAGTTGTTACGGATCTATGGTAACTGTTAGCATATGGATCATTCCACAGCAGTTCAGGCAGGCAATGGCACTGATCTCTCGGATTTTAATGAAATTTGGTATATACAATTGCCCTAGGGAGTTGGTAATGAATGCCAAATATTATTAGTTTTTTCATTTTTATGGAAGTAACGAACATTTAAAATTTTCGAAATTTGAGTGGGGGCCTTATCTATGAAGTACTGTAACTTCGATTGTATTTTACTTAGAAAGATGTGATTGGTGACAAATGAAAGCCCTTTAACTGTATATTTTATATTAAGTTTTTAAAATTATATTATGCATGCGCAAATATTTGAATTTAATAAAAATATTTTATTTATGCAAATTTCTCAAATGGTGGATATTTTCTTTTTCGTTAAAAAATTATTAATATCTTACACATACCTTCATAAAAAATTCAAAACTGTGTTTTGCTCCGTTTTCAAGATATTAATTTTTAAAGCTCGAGTTCCAAGCTACAATACATCCGTTTGTATGTTACAGTTTTTCAGATGGACAAGGCATCCTAAGAAATATAAATTTTGTGGTAATATCCTATTGTCTTAAACATTCTACAGCTGTTTTTTATTCCTTTCAATGTGAACTCATTACGTTTTTAAAAGAAAATTCAATAAATGTAGAGAAGGTACTAGGGTTGATCGAAAAGTAATGCCTCCATGGCTGTAACTTTTATATTTGTTAACCGATTTTCAAAATTCTTCTTGTATCTGATACTTACATTTGTCCTCTATGTAATGCACCTTTCACTTTTCGACATTATCCCCATCCCTTTCCACGCATTGCACGAACGTGTGACCACTCGGGTGAACCCGTCGAAGAGGAAGTCCGGGGTTGTTGTCGACACCAGGATTGAATGGCAGCTTTGGACCATCTTCTGCAGCACGATAACTCTCGCCCGCAAACAGTCGCCACTCATTAGGGATGTTGCAGCGCCTACAGTTCAAAGATGAAAAACTGCATTTCAAAGATGAAAGATCTTGCACCTTGCGACTTTCACCACTTCCCAAAGAAGAAAAAGCACCTTAAGGGACATTCAATCCCTGATGACGAAATAAAAGAGCAGTTGCACGTTGTGAAACACTCTGTTCAATATGGCTGGTGAGATTTCCTGAACTTCAGTTGTGATTTCCTCCTTCGGCTCAGGCAAAATGTGCGGATTGTTTGCATACACTTTACCTTTCAAGGCATCCCAAAGGAAGAAATCGAGACATATGTGGTCCGGCGAGCGTACAGGCCACATGCCACCGAGATAATTCGATCAGCAAAGACGTCCTGCAGAAATTGCAGTGATGTGTGTACTGTACACGTTTCCATGCACTACTGCACACTAACTTTTGAATCACCCTGTATAATGAAGTCTGTTTCAACTTCAGCTGCCTCTGCAATTCATCTTGTCCTTCAGGGAACTCAGAAGTGACTGACTGAGGAAGTGTAAAGTAAATATATTTTATTTATTACTAGCAACTAGATATCATAATGCAAATTTTTATATTTTCTTACTAAATTATCTTCTTATTTAACAGGTGCTCAATACTTTTCTGACTTCTGAAAAAAAAATTCTGAAGTTCTAAGAAACATTTTTCCTATTGATATAATTATTATCGTAATGCTACTATTGATTTTATTCTTTCATGTAATTATAATTAACTAGTTGTTTCCCTCGCTTCGCTCGGCTGTGCGTTTGTTTCATTTAATCAAATCAGAAAAAATAAAATAAAAAATCAATTTATTTTAAACAAAATACTTAATTACAAAACTTCATGATAAATCACACTTTTAGTGAAATGTCTATCACTACTTTCGATCAATTTCCCTTGTTCTTGAGGAATATCATGGATACAAATTTTCATATTACTTTTAAATTTTGAACATGATAAAGCCACATAAAGTTGCCCATGAGAAAACATCGATTAAATTAATATTAAATCTACCTAAGAAAATGATTGTCCTTGACTTTTATTTATACTCAAAGCAAAAGAAGGAATAATTGGAAAATGACGTCTTTTAAATACGAAAGGCAAATTGAAATCACTTGATTTTAAATCGATTCTTGGGATTTTAACAATTTCATTTCTATTTGCTTCATTTACAATTTTTGCTTGAAGTAAATGTCTATGACATGATGTGACTATTAAGCGAGTTCCATTGCATAATTCTTTTTATTGATTGAAATTTATTTTCAACATGGCAATCATTCCTACTTTTATGTAAAGGAACTGTGGTGGAACTCTTGATGGTGTTAATGAATTCAGCATTTCTATCGTGATTTGATTAGATATTTGATCATTTAGATCTGCTACCACTGAGTCATTATTTTTGAATGTAAATTTTCTTCCTTCCATCCGAGCTATAATTTCCTTGTTCAGTGTGAGAGCACCAATATTTGTTGAGCATAAGGTTACTCAATTTGATAAATCATCAGATAAGAGTGATTGAATATCTTCAAAAATTGTAAAAATTATATCAATCTCAGGTGAGACAATCATTTCCTTTGGAATTTCAATTAAATCACGATCAAAATTTTCAATTCTTGAAAAATTTCCAGAACCAATTTTAATGAGCCACTCATTGAAATCGTCTTGATCTGCATTTCTCATGTTAGATATCAATGAAAGTTTTGTAAAATGTTGCCATAAATTTGATGATTTGATGCATGCTTTGATAACTTCTTTTGCTGTTCTTCTTGGAACTACCAGTAATCATTGTCGAAAATATCCTCAATGACTATCACCTTCTTTCCAAATGACTTATCTCGTTTAATCTGATTTTTGAGAACTCCATCTCTCAAGAAATTTTCTGTCCATCTCTCAAGAAAATTTCTGGATTTTTTAGAACTCCATCTCTCAGTCCATGTTATGTTAACATTGTTACTTCATCGATGATTATAAGTTTTGGTTCTAACATATCTTTACCTTGAAGAGAAAATGGCTTAAGTTTTGATGTTGAGTTTTCAAGCAATGGAACTGGCAACTTGAAACCGCTTTGAACTGTTCTACCTCCTTTCATGGGCGTTGAGGCAATTCCAGTTGTAGCACATGAGAAGACACTTATCTTCATTTCCTGGGATGAAATTCATTAAAACTCTATAAAGGTAGATCTTTCCAGAACCACCAGGTCCATCAAGATAAAATAATCGAATTGTGGCATTTTCACCTTAAACTGATTGAGTGATCCTTTCGAAAGTTAGCTCTTTGTTGAGTATTTAAAGTTGGAATGAGTCGTTCTGCTTCTCTTCTTTCTTCAGTTGGATTAAAAATTACTAACTAAATTGGCCACCCAGTTGGCTCTGGAAGATTGAAAGAAGCGCAATTAAGACTACGTTGCTTGAGAACTGAAGGAATGTCGTGAAGAGAATAATTGAATGCAACATCTTCACCATGATCTCTCAAATAATCGATTGACATTGGTTGTTTGTATTGGTCCCATGAATCATTTGCATTTGGTTGGGGAACAAAATACGCAGATAAAAGAAAAGAACTGCCTAAGTTGAAATGGTGTGTTGAAGACAATAGCTTCTCGTATACATTTTCCCCATCCTTTGTCGTCGTCATAAAAAATGCCTCGATGTCTTGTTGCTTCAACAAAAGTTGAACACAGTACTCCGTCAACAGTTCTTAAATCTTCAAATGATTTTGCTTCAGGAACATGATGTAGAAGAATACGAAGACAGAATAATTTTTATTGAGCTAGATTAAAAATTACATTCGTGCAATTGTAATAACATTTTCACGTCTTTGAGCTTAAAAATATTGACATTTTAATATTGAAATTTTCAGAAAAAGGCTATAATTTTGTAAAGAAAAATTTGATTGATACTCTGTATATCTCGGTGAATAGAGCTGTCACGAAATTTGGACTCCAACAAGAATTCAGGTGGTGTGAGCACTCGTCATTGCTTCTCGACTGAGTGTTCTACAACACAAGGAGCAAGAATGTACGTCACAACCAGCGGATGGAGCATCATGGAGCAGGAGCCAATGGGAAGACAGATGGCGAAGTGAGCGCCAAAAAGAAAAATTCGACGACTTGGAAAGGTAGCAAGGGGAGAGTGACCGCAGGAGCCAAGGAGAGCGACCGAGGAAAATGCTGGAGCCGAGCGAGACCGAGTTTTGGAGCCAGAGACATTTGCTTGGTTGAGAGTAGAGGCGGTGAGCCCTCATGCAGGACTTCACGACCGGAGAAATCGTTAAGGGACCTGAATACGACGCCGTTACGAAAAAAGCCACGCAGGCGGAGGTTTCTAGGAGAGAGGTCAACGAACGCCTGGGGAGCGGCTCCGAGCAAGCTCGACCGTGTGCAAGACTTCCCGTCGTTTGGAGAAGACCGTTATGCAGCGCATTCAACGTAATTATAAGTGCTGCTTTCTTTGTGGGTTTGACCGGTAATGTAATAAAAACGGCCTTCCCTGAGTTGCGATACAGAGCTTTCCGTTTCTATACGGAAATTAATGTCATTTGGCCCAGTGGAATGACGGCGTATTACGAGGACTCCGTTGGCTTCGTGATAGTTCGCCCGTCGAGAATTGCAGTTTAAGCATAAGCTGATGTTTCCCGTCTTCTCTTCTCCATCAGTGTTCGTAATTATTAATTTGCTTTCGGCGCCAATCGTCTGGGGCGTATTCTAGAAGGGATATCCTTCATAATTGGCGTTCGGTCTTATCCTACGTATTTAAGATTTTTTTGTTCTTATATTTTTTTAGGCATATGTGTGTGTCCTAAGTTGCCCTTCTGTGTATATTACAATTAAGACTGAACTGGGACGTTGGATGTTTTTACCGCCAGCTGTAAAATTTGCGGTTTATTCTAGCGAACAATGCTATTCGGCAATGTAAGGACAACTAAACTACAGTGCCTTTTAAAAATTCTGGTTTAGGTATTTCTTTTACCGGCCATGGACTGTGTTGCCGTATTATTTTTACGAGAATGTAGTGTTGTAATATTGGTTTACATTGTTATCCTTAGATATTAAGGTATTATGTTATAGCATGTTTATACCTTGTTCAAGCTGTGTGATAAGTTCTTATAGCAAGTGTATAGCCTAGACGGCCTTCCATCTTTTGTGTTTGATTGTTGGGTTTCGGTGGAACTTCTTGGACTCAGCTATCAGTTGTAAAGTAACGAGGCATAATAGGCCTCGGCCCTTGGACTGTGAACTGTGTTTAGCTTGTGTCCTTACTTACCTATGCAACATTTTGGAACTAGTTTCATCAGTGTGTGTATTATTGTTTACGTTACAATTATTATTATTTTTTTGTAAATTTTGGGAATTTTATATTTAGTAGGTATATTCCCGCATAAGTAAAGTAGATTTTAAGACAGAGTTACTTAAACTGTAATTTAAGTTTTATATGATTTTCCACTTTATATTTATGAAACTCTAGATGTGGTTAAGTTACCTGCTACGCTTTCTATTTCTGTCATCAGCATAATTGTCATTTGGATGTTTTTGTTTTGCTTTTACTTTTAGTTATTAGTAATAGGATGTTTGTTTTACTTGCCACTAATTATCATTATTGTTGTTTATTAAATATCTCTTTATCTTTTATCTTGACCGTGCACTGTTACTTGTGTATTTTTCCACTGCGCAATACTCACCCATTCTTACACATGTGACAAAAGCTAATTAGAAGCTACATTTCCCTTTTTATTTTGTCGAGATATCTTGAAAAACCTCGTTTTATATTGAAAAAATGTGAAAAATTTGGCATAAAATCGACCATATTGACCAAACCTGATGTCAATTTTTATTAAGTTAAATGTATTTTAAATTGCAGTTGTCTATTTTCGTCCTATAGAGCAATTTTTGTTTCATCAAGATAACGCTTATAGTTTGGTCAGAAATTAGGGAAAGTCAATGATGACGGAGAGAATAACGTTTTCATTACGTAAGATTTTTCAAAAAATACTATAATTTTGTAATGAAAAATCTGATGATACTATTTATACCTCGATGAATAGAGCTAATCAGAAGGTACATTTCAGTTTATTTTATCGAGATATCTTAAAAACCTCCTTTTAAATTGAAAAAATGTGAAATATTTGGCATAAAATCGACAATCTTGACCAAACCTAAAATCATTTTTTTTTTTTTTTTTTTAACTTAAATGCATTTAATTGTCTATTATCGACCTAGAGAGCATTTTTTGTTTCATAAAGATAACTGTTATGGTTTGGTCAGAAATAAGGGAAAGCCATTGATGACGGACAGAATAACGTTTTTATTAAGATAGATAATACTATTTATATAAATAATAAAACGTAAATAAATGAATGGTCCCAAGGTTACACGCTTTCTTTTCCCTGGACGAGTAGTCAAGTCCCTACAACCTGACTCTCGCTGCTTGGAGCTGAAGCTTTAAAAATTAATATCTTCAAAACGGAGCAAAACACAGTTTTGAATTTTTTTTTTATTGTTTTTATGTAAGATATTAATAATTTTTTAACGAAAAAAAAATACCCATCATTTGAGAAATTTGCATAAATAAAATATTTTTATTAAATTCAAATATTTGCGCATGCGTAATATAATTTTAAAAACTTAATATAAAATCTACAGTTAAAGGGCTTTCATTTGTCACCAATCACATCTTTCTAAGTAAAATACAACCGAAGTTACAGTACTTCATAGATAAGGCCCCCACTCAAATTTCGAAAATTTTAAATGTCCGTAACTTCCATAAAAATGGAAAAAAAAATAATACTTGGCATTCATTACTAACTCTCTAGGACAATTGTATATAGCAAATTTATTAAAATCCGAGAGGTCAATGCCAAAACTACAAAATTTCTGCCTGAATTGACGTGGAATGACCCATATTTAAACGTGGTGCACGCGTTCATTTCACGTGAGCTATCACCTGGAGTATCGTTAGGGCAGGTATTAAAATAGTATTTCTGAGAGTAAAAAGCAGCCCAATCCGAGACTATGAACTAGCTGAATACCTGACGTTGTCTGGAAAGTTAGGGCTCTCGTAACCGGATGTAACCCACCCTCACAACTGGCCATTGCACAAACGATAGGAACATCTAAGTACAGTATACGGTAAACACAATTATCCACTGTGATTCACAACTGGAGAACCGACGCGAGAGCCACGTTCATAAGTTGTTCCTGAAACTCATGCAAGAAGATACCGGAATGCGCTACATTCTATTCAGCGACATATCCATCAAATCACCGGACGAGTCGCCTATGGATTTTTGTGACGTTGGCCTATTTAAACGGGCTCTCAGAATAAGAAGACCACGAACAGAGAAGGGTCTTTGGAAAGCGTGTCAAAAGGAGTGGTTACGTTCCAACAGAGAAATGGGTATTCTGTGTTCCAGCCTCCTGCAGTGGAAACTGCGATGCATCGCTACCAGATTGAATATACTCTGGTGGCGAAAGTGGTTTTTCACCTTTTCTGACCGTCTGTAACTTGTTACCATAGATCCCTAGTAATTTTCTGTATTAATTGGGTGCATTAAAAATGTTATTGAAAACTAATATCCGTCGTACAAATTCGCACGTATGCCATGATCAAATCTTCAAAGCACTTATATCTTATTTATTTATTTATTTATTTATTTATTTATGGGTTTGTTAAATACAATTACAATAGCGGCCAACGAGGCCGGTATGGTACGAAACCGACAAGTTAGGCCAAGTGGGCACTGAACAGGATGAAGGTACGTTAACAAAGACGCGGTACATGCGGAAGCAAGCAGCTGCGATGTGATGCGTCAATCCCTCCCCCATTCATAAACACGCGACAATTCAAACTTTCCGCATGACTTATCAAAATACTGCCACTAGGGCAATTACCCTACATTACCCTACGCTAGTGATATGCGATATATCGATACACCAGAGAGTCTCGATATCGATAAAAAACTCTTCCACCTAGAAAAAAAGTCCCCAGAAGGTATTAAAATACTCGAGGTAGTAAAAAGATCCTTACCTGTTTAGAGATTGGTATACCTGATGGACGAAATCGAATGGACTAGAAGACAATGCAGCAGAATCTACAATAAGCTAAATCTACAATAAGCTAAATCTACATAGCATCGACTTAATAAATGATGCGTCGTGACGGTCGTGACGTCATGCCCAAGAAGTTTGGGCCAGAATGATTGGGTATAAGGTTGACTTGAATTTGGCGCTGATTGGGTATTACTTATGCGCTTACAAGCAGGGATTGCTTCCTGTGTGATGCTGATATGACGTCAGAAATAATCAAAATTATGCTGTATAGCAGTTTTAGTAAAAAAAAATTCACTGATAACCGTTTTACCCTACTATTACCCTACGCAGAGCATTACCTGATTTTTACCCTACGGAATCATAAATTACCCTACAATAGGGTAATTACCCTACAAACGGCAGCGCTGGTCTTATGTGAATTTGTCACAGAGTGGGGTTGACCGGACGAGAACGTCAAAATTAGGCTTATTTTTTTTTTATTTTTGCCCCCCTTAAATTCGATTTTCAAAAACCAAAGAATGCTCCCTTTGTATATACGTCTTTACAACTTCGTGCGCAATTCTGAAGCTCTCTGCATTTCCGCATTGGAGTAAAAAAACGGGAAGCCAATCTTTGGGCCCCCCCTGGCCCCCTTCACAAAGCGAAAATCGAAAAAAAAAACAGAAATCGTTTTGTTTTGTTTTTTTTTGGAAATATCCCCGAGAAGCTTCTCTCCGAGTTTCGTTGCTTTATCTTTATTCCCCGCGAAGTTGCATCAAAATATCAGAAAATTTTGTGAAACGCCCTGAAGATCGTTTTTTTTTTTCAGTTTTTGCACCATTAAAATTCGAATATCAAAAATTGGGGCAACTGCTTTTTTGGCACGGTGCAAAATTTCGAAGATCTGCGTTGATTGGGAGCGGAGCTAGGCGACCGAACGTGCAACTCCTGTCTGCCCCCCCTGGAAGACAGAGAGTCTGAATTTCGAAAAACCCCGTCTTAGTACACCCCTACGCTCTCCGTCCTATGACCCCATCGAGTTTTGAGTCTGCGGCGCCAGTAGATTTTACTGTGCGATGATGAGCACTTGAACAATTCGTGCGTCGACAAGGCGATTTCACGCGCGCGTGCCATGTTAATACTGTAATGCTTAAAAGATGAACAGAAACACACTATCTCGTTGCATCTTTAAATATTAATTTCCACAATATACGGGGCCACCTTTAACCGAATTTCTATCTATTCGACAATATACACTGACCATTGGTAATAAAATCTCCAACTTTAGTCTGTAACCACGGTGTCCTTCCAATTCGCGTTCTTTTTATAAATAAACTATCGTACACACTTATGCCTTCTTTTGCAACGATATGAAATGAGTAGATCGCTCATGAGCTGCTTTCAGCGCCACCATCGTGTCCCCATTTGAAGGCCTGGCGGCCATTGCTTTGGTAGTCAAAAAATGGCTTTCATCGTTCTTTACGTGTGTAATTTTGCGTAGATAAACACACCTAAACTCAATGCCGATTTCTTGTTCAGCTTTAAATTGTAATAAAAGATATATTAAAGGTTCACCACTGACCTTTCACAGGTGTATTTTTTATTTTCTGCGTCTAAGAATGTTTTTCTCATGTAAAAATCCTGGTCTTTCATATCGTGATTGGTTGATTAGATATATCCAACGTTGTTATCGTCGTTTCAGTGATACCGGAATGATTGTTTAGAGGTATTTATGAAATTATATACCGCATTTATTAAAAACCTTCTAAATTTGGGAGATCGCATAAGAAATTTCAGACTACAAGCACGATGTTGGTGGGGAGGGGGGGGGTGCTTTCTCAGCTGGCGACAAAGCGGATATACAGTAATAGCGCTTTGGCTGGCGATGTTCAGACTACCATAGTAATGGCGCCTGCAGTGTAATAACAGAAGCGGCTAGCGACACGGTGGAACATGACTTCATGGTAAGTTCCTGTAACCGGCCGAGGGGAAACCAACTGCCCCCTGTAACCAATTAGGTTGGGGTATATATCAATTATTTACCCCCGGAGGGGGACGTCGTAGACAGAACGCCGAAGGCGTTCGAGTAACGGAAAACAGTGACCAATGAGCCTCATTGAATGAGGCCCGCAGCGCCGATAGTGGTAAAAGTTTGTTAAATTTAAACACGGCCTGCCAGATAGTAAAAGGCCTGTGCGAAAGTCTTTTCTGCAGAAAAACTGCGCTCTCCCTTCCATTTTTCGCCATGACGTCATGTTCTGCCGTGTCGCTAGCCGCCAGTGTAATAACATGGAAGAATGGAGATTAGTTCCACTTTTCGCCGCCTTCAAATTGCCCCAAAGATGGCGGCCAATAAGCGATCTACTCATGTCATATTGTTGGCTGAAAAGCATATATTGGTTTCGCTCTGTTTGTCTGTCCGTCTGTATGTCCGACGATTACTCGAGAACGCTTTAACTTTTTCAAATTCTGCTTTCGCTCTTCGATAAAGACACTTCCTGAGCTCATCTGATTAGTTTGTGGCTAAGATCAAAAACTCTCACCGGTGAGAAGAGTTAGCGCTTGGTCGGTCAGAAATCCCAATGAGAAATTTGTGACGTCATTTTAACGCGGTCAGAAACGCGAGTTAGTGCGTGACCAACGAAAGAGACCAACGTTGGTCACGGTTAGTGCTGCTATGCCTAACCGGTTAGTCTCACCGTCCTCACCGAGAAAAAGACGGTTAGCCCAGTGAGAAATCACGTCATCATTCTCTCACCGGTGAGAAGAGTTAGCGCTTGGTCGGTCAGAAATCCCAGTGGGAAATTTGTGACGTCATTTTAACGCGGTCAGAAACGCCAGTTAGTGCTGCTATGCCTAACCGGTTAGTCTCACCGTCCTCACCGAGAAAAAGACGGTTAGCCCAGTGAGAAATTACGTCATCATTCTCTCACCGGTGAGGGTTTTTGACCTTAGCCCTAGAGAGTAATTGTCGGCGCATTAGATAGTTATGCCATCTGGCGGTGTCATCAGTCAGCAGACGCGAAATCAGCGGCAATTGACACACTATTTCTTCTAGTCACTGTAGTCGTGCGATAGCGACAGTTGACGACTCGTTCATTTCCTTCACAATTCTCATCCTTTATAATAAATATTTTAATTAAATAATAATGCCATTATAAGGAGGCACTTACGTAATTTATAATTATTGTAAAATGTACTTACTTATTATCTTTTTAATGTTAACTATCCGCACATTACGCGTTGCGTGATCATGCGACCAAGGTAAGTGAAATTTATTGTTACTAAATAGAAAAAGGGGTATATGTCAGTTCGATAGAAGGGGGGGGGGGTCTTTAAAATATAAATTCATTTACCTTGGTCGCATGATCAGTCATCGCGCGATGTGTGGATAGTTTACATTAAGCGAACACAGAGATAAGGATGATAACGTATTTTTCGTTATCATTAGGCCTAATTATCATTCCTCGTTAAGATTTCGAAATTGATTCGTCGGAACCGTTAGCAGTTAAGAGACAGAGATAATAATTTCATTATTATTTTATAATAGGGTCATTCCACGTCAAGTGTCCTGGAGGTCCACACTCGACTACCTTAGATTTTGTTCAGAATTTTTGTGGGTGTGCACCAACGATATGAAATGAGTAGATCGCTTATTTGGCCGCCATCTTTGGGGCAATTTGAAGGCGGCGAAAAGTGGAACTAATCTCCATTCTTCCAGTGGAACTAATCACTGCAGGCGCCATTACTATGGTAGTCTGAACATCGCCAGCCAAAGCGCCATTACTGTATATCCGCTTTGTCGCCAGCTGAGAAAGTACCCCCCCCCCCTCCCCACCAACATCGTGCTTGTAGTCTGAAATTTCTTATGCGATCTCCCAAATTTAGAAGGTTTTTAATAAATGCGGTATATAATTTCATAAATACCTCTAAACAATCATTCTGGTATCACTGAAACGACGATAACAACGTTGGATACATCTAATCAACCAATCACGATATGAAAGACCAGGATTTTTACATGAGAAAAACATTCTAAGACGCAGAAAATAAAAAAATACACCTGTGAAAGGTCAGTGGTGAACCTTTAATATATCTTTTATTACAATTTAAAGCTGAACAAGAAATCGGCATTGAGTTTAGGTGTGTTTATCTACGCAAAATTACACACGTAAAGATCGATGAAAGCCATTTTTTGACTACCAAAGCAATGGCCGCCAGGCCTTCAAATGGGGACACGATGGTGGCCCTGAAAGCAGCTCATGAGCGATCTATTCATTTCATATCCTTTGTGTGCACATACATGTGGCATGGAGCTGTGCAAAATTTCAGCTTGATTGATCAAGTAGTTCTGGAGCTAAGGCCACCTTTGTGGACCCGTACCTAGTCACAGACACTGCACGCAGAAACATTTGGGCAAGTTTCAGACACCCTTGCTCTGCAACCAGAACTTTGACAGATTCGAAATTTTGCACACTAGCACAACCTTTTGTGCTTAATGCAACTATATTATTCACATTAGGCAGAAATGGTTATCTTTAATGTTATTTGGTCTGAAAGTACCTTGCAAAATTTGCCGCATAGAATTTTGATCATACTTCTACCATCCATAACTCTAAGACAAAACCAGCTGGTGCCCTAATTTTTGGAATAGCAGTCAACAGTCTGGGTGCCACCATGCTTGACCAGT
>JAHWFO010035266.1:0-11171 GCA_023313115.1 Rhysida immarginata | reverse complement strand
TTTTAGAGATATTAATTTTTTTTCCTAAAAATTAAAATATGACTGTAGCGTTCAAACCACCGAACCGAACAAACTCGGCATGCACGGGCTCCTCTCATTAAGGCGATTTTTTTTTGTAAATGACTTGTTTGGTTGTAATGAGCAGTTTAGGATTATTTACTGTCCCTCTCTCCAGATGTCCCCGGGCCTCGAATTTTTTTTTTCTAATAAAAACTGATTCAAACTTAGAGGGGTTCTTTAACTATGCATTGACGTATTTTTTTAGGGAAATAAATGGGCTAAGCCTTTTTAGAGAAATTAATTTAAAAAAACATGAAGAAATGGCAAAAGCATTCATTTCAGCGCTCCAAACACAATAAAAACGTTATGAACAGCTTCCTCCAATTGAAAAAAGCAATTTTTTTTGAATTCGTAACATCAACTCGTGATAGGCCTGTGCGAATGTTCTATTCCGCCATTCCAATTTATTTTTATTTGTAAATGTATGTGCGTATTTTCACTCTTAATTTTATGAGTGAAATTTGTTTATTATAGAATGCCACGACAATATCCCAAACAAAACTAGCAAAATCTCTGTTAATATTTATATAAGAAAACAAATATATCCAGACATTGTAAACTAAATTCACTGTAAGCCTGTTCATATATTTTTTCCTCGTGCAATCACTACGGAGATATTTACGATTTTATGTTTCGCATTCTTCTAAATGGAAAAATTATAATGAAAATATTTCAAATGTAGTTCAAATTAAGTACCGTATGGACCTTTATCATTGAGCTCTAAATAACGTTTACAACGATATATTACATAAGCATATCAGATGGTAAATAACGAGATAATAATGATTTTCTAAAACAAAAGGGCGCCAATTTGGTGACACCATCACGCCTATATGCCACGCATTGCACAGTGACACCATCGAAAATATTCATCACGAGACCATACTTACTTACTTACTTTTCAAACCCGTTTATCCGTTAGGGTCGCGGGGGCAGCAGCCCGATGGAGGATCTCCAGGGACCATTCCTTATGAAAAGATGGAAAAACGAATAAAATTCTTTAAAATTCTCCCACTGGAATTTTGTGTCCAGTTATGTTTGCCAAGGAAAATTCGACATTGCATCCTTAACATTTTATAATAACAAAGAAAGGCTATGAGTACTGTTTGTTTGTTTGGTATTTACGTCCTTTTCAACTGCCATGAAAATTTCAGGACGGTATTATAGGGGCCGAAAATTTTGCCTCGCAAGGGTTCTTTAACGTGCAGCCGGAAAACGACTACATGGGACCAACGGCTTTACTTCCCTTCCAAAGGAAGTGCGTGATCTCAGGATTTCCCCCTGAAAAATCCTCGTCGTCCTCGGCCGGGGTCGAACCCGCGTCCGCGGGCAACAGATGCGATCAGGCAACCACTGAGCTACCGAGGCCGAGTACTGAATTAATTCTATCTATAATAAACAAATACTTCAGAGATGGATTGAGAGAGGTGAGGAACTCTGTTTATGGTCTCATTCAGTAGATTTGTATTCATTCACAGACCATGTTTATCCTGAATGTGGTTGTTTATATGGCCAGTATCAGTTTTAGCAGCAAGGATTGCCCTCTCATACAATGAGTTGAGATCTTTATAATTTTCTAATATCTTTAGATAAACAATATCTATAAGTTTTCTAAAAGAAGTTAGCACATTGCAAAGCCATATAAAATTAAATTTTCTCCAGTTATTGGCTCATTAGGGAAAATACCTTCATCTTTTCAGCAAAAGCTTGAGCAGCTGCACGCCGTAGAAGTTGTATTCTCTTATTTGTTTTAGAATGATTTCTTATATGTCCGCAAAGATTTTAATAAAAAAAAAAAAGACATAACAGTGATTTTTATTTATTTATTTATTTATTTATTTACTTATTTATCACTTTTTATAACTATCCTCCTTTAAACGTGAATCATTAAGACAAGCATCATAGTTGATGAAAAAGACAGGCCGCGACACTGAAAAATCATCTGACCATCTTAGCCCAAGTAAAGAACGTATAAGGATAAGAAGGAAAGGCTCTCGCGTAGACGTAAGTGGCGCCTCAGAAGTCTGGCGGAAAATGTCTGTTGCAGAGAAGCCCCCGTTTGATGATCGGGCAGCTTTTATCACGTGATATAAACACAACCTTCACTTCTTATCCTTATACGTTTTTTGATTGTTTGTGCTGCTATAATAATGCATTTCAGCGCGGCCTCAGCGTATCACATATTGCGCGTGTGTTGCTAAGGGTGAAACAATTGCCTAGCAATAAAACATCATTACTACAAAGTAAATTATGGCCACAAATGTTATTTTATCCTGGTCAGTAGGAAACTGTGAAAAGGATAATGATGAACTTTTATTGCCAACTTGAATTCGAAGCAGTTGCAAAGTCTTCTTTTGACTCAGATCCAATAACTCTAGACAGTGAAAATCCAAATTTATTTGAAACAAATTCGGCTGCATACGTTGCAGGTTGTTTAGCCAAAAAAATTCTTGGAAAAAATGAATGCATTGACTGCAATTGACTTGATTTTTTTTTTATAAAAAAAATTATGTTCAATATCTTTTCCACGGTCTAATATTTTGTGGTGTTCCACGGTCTTCTAAAAAAGTAAGTGAATAAAAGTCATGTTAAAATAAACATTTGCTTTCTTTCTAAAATATATCACAAGATTTCATTATAAAATAATGTTATGGAATAAAATAATACTTTCAATATAATAAACCGTGTCAGTAAGTAAATGAAAAAATAAATGAACAACAATAAACAAAAAAAATTCAATGAATGCAGGTAAAGCAAAGCATTTGCTGCCCTCTTTGACATGAGCGAGAGCTTCTCTGCATATCACTTTCCCGCTAGGCTGTGGCGGCGCTAGGATCTACAAACTTACATTAAATCAAGTAGAGCTTTCATTCTTTTCCTTGACATTCTTTGGCGCAAGCAACAATGTAACCTTCATTGTTTCCATCTTGGATTTTAGCAATCAGTATTTTTTCGTTTGGTTTGGAAAAAATAAAGGTTACATTGTTGCTTCGACTAACAAGGAGAGGGCCTCAACGAACAATCGAGTTTTTTGATGCCCTATGGTAGGATGGTAGTCTGAAATGTCATTTTTGTAAAACTAAGTCCGCAGCCTCCAACTTGGCCTTATTTTCGAGAAAATCATTTTTAAAGTCTGTATTATATAACTACTGTAAACTGTAACTTGGCAATCATCACAACAGCGGCAGCCGAATAGTAACGTCGTGGCGTACGAACCGTAACATCTCGAGGTAATAAGAAACCTTTACAATGTTATAATTGTTTGCGATTTGGCCATGTATCTATGGGTTGTACGGAATCCCCCCGTTGTAACAAATGCGCTAAAGATCATCAGTCAAAAGACTGCCCAAATGTAAAAGGACAAGATCCCCCAAAATGTATTCGATGTAATGGACAACACACCTCCAGTTACACAAAATGTCCTAAATATCCGCAAGTCAGGAAAGTGCAAAGTGCTAAAGTGTCCCCGGAGATTTCCTATGCCTCAATGGTCTCCAAACAAGATAAGAGCATTAACGTGAATGATTTTCAAGAAATGTATAAACAAATTGGCAGTGTATGCAATTTGTTAAACGAACTGGGCAAGAAAATGCCACTGATGAGTGGAATACTTACGAATAAACACTGACAGTATGGCTGATCGATGTTATTCTATTACAAATCGAGGTAAACTTCGTTGCGTAATATGGAACGCCAGGGGGGTCCCCCGGAGGCGTATTGAGTTTTACAACTTCCTAACCCAATGAGATATAGACATAGCTTTTCTATGTGAGACACACTTAAGGCCAGACCGCGACTTCAGGCTTCCTGGTTACTGTGTGTATCGTAAAGACAGAACTCTTCCCACTACAGTAAAGTCCCCGTCAGGTGGGTCAGCAATTATTATTAAGAAAGGCATTCATCATCGGGAGGAACCAACCCGAGACTATATGGGAATGGAAGCTGCCTCTGCTTTCATTACTGATGCCACACTGGGAGAAGTGAAACTAGTGGCTCTATATAATGCGCCCAAGCATAAATTCGATGCCAATGAGCTTGACGAGCTGTTTTCCGGGAATATTCCCGTTATTATGGCGGGAGACCTGAACGCTAAACACTCGCACTGGAATTCAAGATGCCATAACCAAAACGGTGTCCTTTTGTATGGCTACCTGCAAAGGCAATCTGATGTTATTGCAGTAGGCCCTGTGGATGATACATATTATTGTGATCATTCTCCTTCAAGCGATGTACTTGATATTGTGTTGTTGAAGGGCTTCTACAAATCATTCAATATCTATACTGTCAATGATCTATCCTCAGACCATAAACCAGTTGCACTAAATTTTGACAACGTAAACATTGACCTCAAAGAAGAACTGAGGCTCAAACAAGACTGGAAGTTTTTTAGAGAAATTCTCAAAAACGATGACGACCCACTAAATAACGTACATAGTACGAGCGACATAGATACCAATGTGAAAAGGCTTACTACACGTATAAATTCAGCTATTGACTCTAGTGCTTCACCCTTAGAGTCGAAGCGAGCTGATCACCTTGATCTCACCCCAGAAATCAAACAATTAATTGAACAAAGGAATAAGGTTAGAAGGCAGTGGTGCCGAACTCGTGATTCATGGCTTAAGACCAAATATAATAGGCTCACTAGAAGAGTTCACGAGGAGGTAAAAGCACTTCGTAACGACAGGTGGAACGATAAAGTTAAGAGTCTGTCGACCCATGATAACTCTATTTGGTGCATGGTTCGAACCTTGCAAAACAAGAAAGCCATTAATATCCCACCCCTGTTAGCCCAAAATGGCAAATTCATCGCGAATGATGATGATAAAGCGCAGCTTATTGCAAGTTCACTTTCAGAACAGTTTGTCACGCCTACTGATGGTCGGCAAATAGGACTTGATATGTCTGAGAAGGTAAAATCCTGCATAACTGGCTTCTATAATACACGTATTCACGGCAATGAATTCCCAAAACATGGCATTGATATAAATGAAATCCAAACCATCATTAAAAATTTAAAAACGAGAAAAGCTCCAGGTAAAGACTCTATTAAGAACAGTGCTTTAAAAAATTTACCTCAAAATACAATTCAAGATATTACAAAAGTGATTAACGACTGCTGGAAGAACACTTACTTCCCGGATGCTTGGAAGCAATCAGTTGTCTTAAGCATTCCTAAGCCAGGACAAAATCCTGCAAATCCTGTTAGTTACAGGCCCATCAGCTTGTTACCATCAATTTCCAAAATCCTGGAAAAAACAATTCTCAAGAGATTCATTGAGTACTGTGATGCCAACGATCTCATCCGCGATGAACAATTTGGCTTTCGCTCAAACCATTCCTGCCAACTCCAAACATGGAGGCTCGCAGCGGATATCAATGAGCCCCTTAATCTCTCTATGTATTATGGGGTCGTTTTCCTCGATGTACACAAAGCCTTCGACCAAGTCTGGCACGATGGTCTTATTTTTAAAATGATTATGGATGGATTTCCTCAAGACATAATTACTCGGATACACTCGTTTCTCTCCAACCGGTTCTTTCAGGCCAGAGTTGGAGATAGTCTATCTCCTATGTATGAAGTAAAAGCTGGTGTCCCACAGGGTTCAGTCCTGGGGCCAGTATTATTCAATTATTTTATGCGAGACTTTCCAAGTCCTTCCAATTGTAAGCTCTTTTTTTACGCAGATGACGCTGCTATACTGACCTGTGCTCGTCAACCAGCCGTAGTAGTCTCGCGGCTGCAGAAGGCTCTAAAGGAGTGTGAAAGCTGGTTTAGCAAGTGGAGGCTACAATTGAATGTAGACAAATGCAAGACGATGTTTGTCTCCAAGAAAAGAAAGAGATCATTAGATTCTCTAACACTATATGGCAAAAAACTGGACTGGGTTGAAACTTATAAATATCTTGGTGTTGTTATTGACTCTAAACTTACCTGGACTCCCCACGCAACTTATGCGTTGAATAAGGCCAGGAGAGCCAAGTTTAGCTTGATTGCTCTGCTGGGCCGGAATAGTGCTCTAAACATAATAAACTCCTACTCTATAAGGTCATTGTTCGGACTATCTTAACCTATGGTATGCCCGTCTGGGCCACAATATGTAAAACTAGATGGAAAGAACTGCAAACGTTCCAAAACGTTACCCTTAGGACTATTGCGCAAAAAGATCGGAGAATTGTTCGCAATTCCTCCATTTATAATGACTTCAACATGACTCATATTGGCAAATACGTTCAAGGGCTCATGGAATCCATGCTGCCCAATATAGAAAATCATAGCAACGAGCTAGTCTCGGGCATTTTAAAGCATCCTATGCATAGAAAGAGATATCGTGATCCAAGGCATATACTTGATATTAATTTTGAAGACATTGATAATGTCTTATTTCCAGATTACTGGACTTCATAGGTCGTTTTATCTAATACTAGTGGTCTGCTTCTAGTCTAGACATTCGTCAATCAAATTTTCCTCCACTAAGAGGAGGCAATTTTCTTTTATACTTTGGATGACCTTTGTGGGTACATCAGGCTTCTTTTCTAATTCAGTGTATTTCCCTTGGAATATGATTATGAAGGGTGAGATTATGGAAGCTATGCTTCAAGTTCCACACGAATACCGATACACTACACTGTGCGATTGTCGATTGTCGATTTACACACTCAGTTGCATCTTGTGTGTTACTCCCTGTTAATCCTGCTGAAGATGAGAGCTTCGTTCTCGAAAAGTACTTACAGGTCGTATTTTTTCTTTTTACTCGTTGTGGTTAAAGAGTGTTTTATTTCTTGCATTAGTATTAAGTTATCCACATCCTTTTTCCTTATAAAAATTTGTTTTCGGTCCTCTGCATTATTTGCGTTTTGGTATTATTCAAAAAAACATTTGAAATACAAATGTGTGCGACACCAAGAATATTGGATGAATGCAGGACAAATCTTGCAGTTGCAGTTTTCCTTTTTCATGCATTCCGGAAAAGAAATTTGATTTACATTCAAAAATTTTTCTTTTGTAGGCTTCAATTTGGCAGCATACCAGGCGTATCTGATATAAATACAATCAAATGTTACATATACTGCAAGAAATACTATTTTTACAAAGAAATCTGTGCACTATAATTACCGTAACATATTCGAATATATTGGAGCTTGTAATTGATCGTGAATGAGTGCGTGAATTTTTATGACATCTGCCCTCGATGTAATTTCCTTATTCGTTTCCAAAAGCTACGAACAATTCTGCATACGACGTATAAAATTTTTAATTTGACGATAAAAGTGAACGTCACATGGTTGGCACAATGGTGTACATTTCGGCGGTATGATCGATAAAGTACACGTAGGAAGACCCTGACCGTTAGTGAACTTCATCTGATGCATGGTTACAGATGTTTGGCCACTCCAAGAGTCCACGATGTACAAAAATGGATTTATTTTAACATAAGTTTGATTATGTTGTCAAGAAATTGTTCGTACCTGTCCTTTTGTAGCTTTCCAGACTTTGTGGATATGACATAAACGTTGGCATATTGCTGAATGTATTGTTCGATTTCCATTTGTACACGAAGACCAATTTTTCCGGTGCCTTCTTGCAAACAAACGAATACTCTTGGCCAAAATTTTCCAGATAAAGTTATAGAGTACTGTGCTGTATATGAATGCGTTAATTTTTGCCAAACCGGAAATAACCAAAAGAACTGTCGGTCTTTAAAAGCAGCGTTATAAAAATTAAAACAAAAAAAAGTCAACGCATGGACTTGAACCCACGATCTCGTAATTCGTACGCTCGAACGTTAACTACTTGGCTGCTCGCCTTTGTGATAATACATCTACAGTTGTCGAGATGCAGTTTCCACAAGTAATACAGAGTGATTCAGTCAATTTCTGACCATTTCACTCGAATGACGTGCATTAGGCATAAACAATTGAAAGAATATGATCGCCATATCGAATTTCTAAATAGTTGGAGTTTGTATTGTTGCAACGGCGCTGCATTAAAATCGTGTTGTTGAAAAATGGCGCCCGCTTTATCAACAGAGCAGAAATGCAAGGTTGTCGAATGGTATTTCGAGACAAAATTACCTGTAACCGTGCAAAGAAAGTTCCGGAAGGAGTATAAGTGTCGAGACGCACCAAGCAGGCAAGCAATCATGGATTTTGTCAGGCAATTTCGTGCCACTGGATGTTTTAAAGGCAAGAAAAAAGACGGGAGCAAAGTCGTGTTCGAACGGCCGAAGTTGCCGAAAATGTTCGCACAAGGTTGGTCGATTCCCCTACCAAAAAATCTGTTCGCCGTCTACCCATTGAAGAAGTGCTGTCGTATACCAAGACGTGGCGAATTTTGAGAAAGGATTTACACCTGCTCCCGTATAAGATCCATGTTTATCAGAAGTTAACAGACACTGGAAGACAGAAGCGACAACAATTTGCGATGGAGTTTGAAGCAGAAATAGAAGCCAATCAGAAAATTGTGGACAACCTGCGGGAGTCAGATGAGGCCTTCTTCTATTTGTCAGGTGACGTTAATAAACACAACGTTCGCTTTTGGGGTTCCCAGCATCCTCATGAGATCCATAAGTCACCTCTTCATCTACGAAAGATTATGGCTTGGTGCGCGATTTCCAAAAGAGGCATCATTAGCCCGTTCTTTTTTGAGAGCACCGTAACGTCATAGGCTTACCTTAACATGTTGGAAACCTTCTTCATCCCCGAGCTGCAAAGGAGGCGTATACCGCTTCGTCATCAATGGTTTCAACAGGATGGGGCTAGGGCTCACACAACTAATGAAGTGCTAGACTTTCTCAATCAGAAATTCGGAAATCGTGTCATTTCAAACAGGTTTCCAGATCGATTCGGGGAGAGGGGGCTTTCTTTGGCCCCCTACGAGTCCTGACTTAAAACTATGGGATTTTTATCTCTGGGGGTTCCTTAAAGACCGTGTGTTCACTACAGCACCAAGAACCCTAGACCAGCTGCGACAAATCATCGTCGACTGCTGCACCCTTGTGGATGCAGAAATCCTGGATATAGTTATGAACAACTTCACCATTCGGCTGCGAGCAGTTCAAAACGTTGTGGCCACATTGAGCATATCATCAAGAATTTTCCACGGGAATAAAAACTCCGAACTGCCTAAAATATCATACTGAAATGCTAAGTTTGTAAACATTAATGGGTCAATAAATCATAGTACTGAAATGGTCAGAAATTGACTGAATCACTCTGTATAAGACAGACTTTAAAAGGGATTTTCTCGAAAATAGGGCCAAGTTGCAGGCTGCGCACGTGGTTTTACGAAAAAAGCATATCATACTACTATCCTACCAAAGGGCATTAGAAAACTCGATTGTTCGTTGGGGCCCTCTCCTTGTAAGAAGATCAGCTGACCTTTCAACACCACCTCTACTCAAAGCCTGAGCGCGAAAACGTCATACTTTGTTACATCACCTTCGGTAGGGCATTGTTAATCATATTTCTACCAATAATAAGCCCGAAATTGTCCCTTCCGCGAGGCCAACGAGAGACAGGCCAGGGCACTCAAAAGTCACATGATCATCGGGGTCTGGCCAACTATTCATCCTTCATTGTCTCCATCTTGGATTTTAACAATAAGTAATTTTTCGTTTGTTGGAAACAATGAAGGATGGATTGGTACCCGGACGCCGATGATCATGTGATTTTTGAATGCCCTGGCCTGTCTCTTGCTGACCTTGCCCTACCGTAGGTGATGTAACAATGTATGATTTTTCCTTGAGCAGGCTTTCTCTTTAGGCGGTATTGGACCTTTCCGTTTCAAGGCCTGTTTTTTTCGTCAGCTTCGATGTTTGTCTTAATGATTTACGTTTTAAGAGAAATAGTTATAAAAAGTAATAAAAAAATAAATGAATGAATAAATAAATAAAAATCATTATTTCTTTTTTTTTATTAAGACGTTTAGGGAGATGTAAGAAATTTTTCTAAAATAAATATAAAAATACAACTTCTCAAGCTTTTGGTGAAAAGTGAAGATACTTTTCCCTAATGAGCTAATAACTGGAGAAAATTTATTATTCATGCGGTTTTTGTAATGTAGTAACTTGCTTTAGAGAAGTTATAGATAATGTTTATCTAAACATATTAGGAAATAATAAAGATTCCAACTGATTGTATGAAAGAGCAGTCCTTGCTGCTAAAATTGATACTGTCAATATAAGCAACCGCATTCCGAACAGGATTCCACGCTCTCTGACTGAATACAACCCTATTGAAACGGTTACATGTTGATGAAGAATGTTGATCAGGCTAAACAGAGTTCCTCAATTCTCTTATTCCATCTATGAAGTATATAGGCAGAAATAATTCATTACTCATAGCCTTTCTTTGATATTCTAAAATGTTAAGGATGCAATGTTGAATTTTCCTGGGCAAACCCAATTAGACACAATTCCTGAAGCAAAAGCCTACGCGTTGCATTTGAAAATAGCTAGCCAACTCAAACCTAAAGATTGGGACATTTGTTTGCGTAAAGTAAACAACGTAAACCAGTCTAAGATTGACCTCAAAACTAGAAAATTATCGGAAAAACTTAAGAGTATTATTAATAATCAAAAACCTATAATTAATAGAGTTAGTAATACGGATGTAGACAACATAGTTAATCTAACGGATTTAGATTTTAATGATTTTGAACTTAAAATTTTATCTAAAGGGCTAAAATTTGCAGCTAGGAATAAGCATAAAGACATTCACCAGTTAGTAGGGAATGTAGAAGGGGGAATAAAGTTCTTACCAGATGCACAGAAAAAAGCCATTAGGGAACAATGTACCAAAATATTGTCCCATAATTGGGAAAACTATGAGGTAGAGAATAACGATCGCCGCTATTTCGAAACCATTAAAACTCTTAAGGAAAAAGATTGTTTCTTCCTTAAAAGTGATAAAGGAAATAGTACAGTTATTCTAAAGAAAAGTGATTATTTCAGTAGAGTAGATGCTTTAATTGCTGAAGGCCCGTTCGAGGTTATTAATAAGAAAAATCCGTTAACAACACTGGTCAGGGAAGTCAGGAAGGCAGTAAAGAGTAGCCCCAATCTCATTCCCCCAAACTCTGCCTCTTCGCTCAGCATTAAAAACCCGAC
>JAHWFO010035261.1:0-20041 GCA_023313115.1 Rhysida immarginata | reverse complement strand
AACAGTTTTTTCCCGTAATATTCCGAAGTTACAGCACTTCCACGTGTGCTCCTGCAGTGACTCGCAGAATATCCATTCGATATTCGATTTCACGCCATGTATTCCGCAGCATTTCAGGTGTCACTGTTGCAATGACGGCCACAATCCTTTCCTTCAATTCATCAAGATCACGCACTTTGCTGGAGTACACGCGGTCCTTTATGGAATCCTTTCCAGGAGCAGGTTGTCCATATTCCAAGCGGAATTGCCGTTGAACTGCTATCATGGATTTCTGCTCATGAAACCAAAGAACGCACATTGCTTTCTGCTGCACGGTCGCCATTTTCGCGTTTTGTGTTCCTACGCCAAACAGTGCTGCCGCCTGGTGGTGATAGAGACACCTGACAAACTGTTTGAGTTGTACTTTTCAATGATGTTCACAAGAAGTGTGTACATTTCTTGGTTAATAAAATATTCACTGTCAAAATGTGCTTAATAATTTATGACCACCCTGTATAACATGCCATATGTTGCCATAGTTCTAAGGACCAAGTGACTGCCACCCCCGCAAATTCGACCCCCTGGAGCAATTGGGCCTAAACTTCATACCACTGTAGATCTTGCCTAGAGGAATCTGGATACCGAATTTCACGCCTTTACGTATCTAAATAGCACACAGATACGTTGCCCTCCCTGAACCCCATCCCCGTAATTCCGACCCCGGTGTACCAATCAAAACCAAACTAAACAGTGCAGATGGGCATGCCCATAGTAAGCTACATTCCGAATTTCAACCTTCTATCTCAAAAAATGTAGAAATTATGAAGAGGACGGACTGACTTTATAAAACCAATAAGTAGCTCCATTCTTAACAAGAAATTAAGCCTCCCGAGGAAGGTATAGGAAAGTAGCGGAAGCCCTGAGTTCATCTATTTTTTTTATTCCTTCATCTGCACTTTTTAACCCCCCATTTTTTAAAACAAAAATTGATTTTCTCGAACCTTGTATTTAGAAGATATAAAAGAATCCTATCTTCTTTCCTTTCTCATCATTTTCGATCGACTGATATATCACACCCTATATGTTGCCGTAAATTTCTAAAGACCAAGTGATAGCCACCCCCACAACTCCGACCCTATTACAACAATTTTGCCCAAAGTTTACAGTAATGTTGATCTTGCTTGGAGGAATCTGCATACCGAATTTCACTCCTTTATATGCATAAATACGCGTAGACCTTTTGGTCCCCTCTAATTTCCGCCCCCGAAACTCCGACCCCAGTGGGCCAATCAAAACCAAATTAAATAGTGAAGGTGCCCATGCCCATAATAAGCTACATTCTGAATTTCAATATTCTATCTCAAAAAATGCGGAAATTATGAAGGGGACGGACAGACAGACGGACATTGTGAAAACAATAAGTAGCTCCATTCTTCCGCTACTTAACAAGAAATTAATCCTCCCGAGGAAAGTATAGGAAAGTAGCGGAAGCGCTGAGGTCATCTATTTTTACCCTTTTATCTGCACTTTTTTCCCCCCCCCCCCATATTTTTAATCGAACAATTGATTTTCTCGAACGTAGTATTTAGAAAATGAAAAAGAGCTCTATCCTCTTTCGTATCTCATTTCCGATCGAATGATATATCACATGCCATATGTTGCCATAGTTCTAAATACCAAGTGACTGCTACCCCCAAAACTCCGACCCTATTGGGACAATTTGGCCCAAACTTTACAGTAATGATGATCTTGTTTATAAGAATCTACATACCAAATTTCACACCTTTATGTGCATAAGTACGCGTAGACCTTTTGGTCCCCTCTAATTTCCGCCCTCGAAACGCCGACCCCAGTGGGCCAATCAAAACCAAACTAAATAGTGAAGGTGCCCATGCCCATAGTAAGCTACATTCCGAATTTCAACCTTCTACCTCAAAAAATGCGGAAATTATGAAGGGGACGGACGGACGGACGGACAGACAGACAGACGGACATTGTGAAAACAATAAGTAGCGCCATTCTTCCGCTACTTAATAATATGAGCACTTGAGCAATCGCGCGTCGACAAAGCGATTTCACGTGCGCGCGCCGATGTCAATAATGCTTAAAAGATGAAGAGAAAGTAACAATGTATTCCTTCTTGACAAATCGATTGTTATACGACATGCCATTATCTTGGTATTCTTTACACTCACTGTTTTAGCACGAGAATTCGACTTGAAGGGGTCCACGAAAAATTCTGAAAAGTTGATACGACCGAGCTAAGACTTTGATGGTCATATTTCTGAAAACAGAATTTGAAAAAGTTAATCCGTTTTCAAGTTATCGTGCAAACGGCGGACGGCCGGATTCTTATAAGTAGCTTTTATGCTAAAGCTCCTAATAAAGTAGGATCAGTCAAAAATTATTCATTTTTATGGAAATTAGTTGTTCAGTTTGATATCCGAAATCGCAAATTGCAATGAAATTCAGACAGTCATTATTATCAGAATGAACCGTTCAACTGATCACTCAGCAAGGGAAAAAAGCAAATAATTCAACTTTTGAAGGATGGAAAAAGTCAACGAGAGGTTGGCAGACAATTAAATATCTCTCAAAGCACTATTTCTAAAATTTGGGGAGAAAATTCAAAGCAACGAACAGCGTGTAGAACCTTCCAAGAACCGGAAGACCAAGAGGAACGTCCAAAAGAGATGATAGGAAGTTAAGAAAAATTTTGAACTTCAAGATCCGAAACCTCCCATCAACTAAACCAGAAGTGGAAGCAGCATCACGTCAATAATTGCGATCGAACTGTACGATATCGTTTGAAAGAAATTAAACCCAGCACTGACAAAAAAAAAACAGCAAATGGTGCAAGAAGTACAGAAACTGGGCTAGTGAAATATGGAGCCCCGTTTTTTCAGTCACGACTCCAGAGTTTGCGTAGGAACTGGAGATAATGTTGGCATAATTGTGTGGAGAACGAAGAACGAGAAGTTAGCGGATGACTGTTTACATAAGACAAGTAAATTTTCAGAATCACTGATGATTTGGGGCTGCATGAGTTCGCAAGGTCTTGGTGAAATGAAAATCATAAAAGGAACAGTAAACTCCGATGTCCACATCAGATTTTGGATGTCTGCTTACTGCCAAGCATTGAGCATTGGTTTCAGATAATGAAGTGTGGTTTCAGGACGACAGTGCAAGTTGTCACCATAGCAAGAAGGTAAAGGAATACCTGAAAAACAGTGACATTCAAACAATTTTGTGGCCCCCCCCCCCCCCTAACAGCGCGGATCTAAATCCGATCGAAAATGTTTGGAGAGAACTGAAGAAACTGATCAAGCAACAAGGCCCAACAAACAAGGAACAATTGGCCAAAGTCAGTTGGAAAGCACATGACCCATCACTTTATCAGCAGCTAGTAAACTCAATGACAAATAGAATTTCGGCAGTTTTGAAAGCCAGAGGTGGAGCAACCAAGTATTGATGGTTGTGAACCGCCACTTATTTCCCGGCAATGGAATGAACAATTACTTTTTTCCTCACTTTGTCAACTTTTATTTTTTGTATCTCCCATAATTATGAAAGTAACACAATGACTTTTATGTAGATAAAAGTTAAATAAACCAACGCTTTCTATAAATATTACAAAAAATGTTAATTAATGTTATCTTTTTGTAGATCACTGAGAGTTTTAAGAACCTCGACTGAACCACTACTTTTTGTCAGGGGTTGTTATTTTAAAAAATGGATGGTAAAATTCTGCGACCTGGATTCGAACCAGGAACCTCGAATGTCATGTTCGACGCCTCTACCAACTGGGCTGTCGCAGACACGTACAGCCAAGCTGTCAATATGTGTCTTAAAGACAACCAAGTTGTCAAGATGGAAAGCCCAATGGGAGGCGGGCACCCGGTTTGGAAATTTCTCCTATCCCTCAGAAGGTTTGAGAACACACAACAAGAAATAAAGAATACCTCCATCGTTTACCTGATGTTTGGAGTTAGCTCCAGTTCATATTCTTTATTTCTTCCCATTGTTGGTTATCTTTAACACACTTACAGCCGGTTGCAACAAGCTCAGTTAAAACTAACTCTTCGTTAAAGTGCCGGTTAAAGTTGTTTGCGCTGCACCAAGCAAAGTTAGGACTTAACCAGACGTTAAGTAGCAGTTTAACTTAAACGCACGATGACCATGGTTAGTGAAACTAAATGGCATTCCAAAACAAAAATCTATTTTTAACTAATTGGATAAACTAATTATCAAACAGCTACATGGATCAGCCAAATGGATCAACTATTTGGATCAGACAGCTGTATCAGCTATTTCGATGAGCTGAATGGATTAACCATTTGGACAAGCTAAATGGATCAGTCATTTGGATAAGCTAAATATCAAACAGCTAATGGAAAACAATCAACCATGTTGAGCGGAAGTTGTTGGAGCAAAACGAACCAATCGTAGTCCTCGTTACCGAGACTTAACAAGAACCTGGCATACAGACAGGCCTGGCACCACCGAGTGACTTTCATCTTTTTTAGAGAGCTGAAAAAAGCTATAGAAGAAAGTTGGAACTTCCGTACCAACGAAGAGCTTCAAGATGCCATGGAGACATATCTCAACATGCTGGCAGCAAACTTCTATGAAGAGGGTATTGAAAAACTCATCCACCAGTATGACAAACATCTCAATCTCTACAGTGACTATGTCGAAAAGTAATTTTGCTATTCACACTTGTCTTTATTTTATGCGCCATCAGATATTGAACAAAAATAGTCCTCGTATTACGTAAGATCACACAACTCAATTATAGAAAGACAACATTAAACTCGCAACCCTCCATCTCCCACTGTCCACTTGCTACTTAACGCCCTCTTTAATGAGAAACACTGTCCTAAACGATTGGATCAATTGAAAAAACACCAAGAATAAAACATTTCTCAAATGTTGTATACAATCTGAAAATACCATTAAAAATAGGGGTTCCTATTTAAGATTTCAAAGCTACCCCCTCTCCCACCCTTAGGGGGCAGGGTGGGGAGATCGAGTTTGGTGTCATTGGATAGCGTTTTGAAAAATATTAAACAGGTGTTCTTTTTTTTTTTTCGATCCGATGTGCATTTCTCCAGATATTCCGCTGTTACACTTTATTTGAAACACGCTGTATATCTTCTGTATTAACTTTTTAAAATCGCCTTATAGCACGAGGTCGCATATAACGATACCTGTATTTATAAAATGGAAAAGAACTCGTATCTTCTTCTAATTTGCCTACAAACGTCACGTGGTCAAAATAATCTGGCCACTCAGTGTATATAGTTTTATTTAATTTCAGATTTGATTTTAGGGATCGTGCATGTTTCGTCATTAGAGATACAAGCTCGAGGCAAAATCAGGAGTAGAAGTGATTTTGCTCGAGGAAAGGAGGAAGCGATGCTGGAAAGACCAAAGCAAAGCAGGAAGCTATGCTAGAGATGACAAAAGTAAAGGAGGAAGCGATACGATGAGTTTGAGACAAATAAGCATTTCTCCTGTATAAGAGAAATGGTAATACCAACAATTCTGGCTTCACTGACCATATTCTTAAAATGAGACATACAGGGTGGTTATAAAATAAGTTCGCCTACTCAGAGCCCAATCTAATGATTCAAATGTGATGCAAATTGAAATGTACGCTATTCAGATCATGGGGGAGAGAATTCCGGAAAGAAAAAAATTACTGCAAATTTTCACCACCAAGTGAAAATGTGGCGCTGCGAATGACAAAAGGAGATTTTAAAACTAGTTTTATTGTTTTAAACTAGCAGACAAGGTTTTTGTTTGATTACAGTTACATATGTTCAATATGTCCGTCCCCTGCGTCAATGACATATTCGAAGCGTAGCACAGCATGATCGATTGCTGCATGAAGTGTTTCCCGGGAGCGTATATTCGAAACGCACGAGGTGCAGACCATCATTCGCCCTCTAGTGACAATAAACATAACCTTACGCCCTCCAGGAGTCCAACTTGTTTACTAGTCCAACTAGATTACACTGGCACTGTTGTATTTTTTTTTTATAATTTTTTTTTTTTTTTTGCTCGGAGTGAATTTTTTTTAAAGACTGGGGGGGCTGCGCCCCCCAGACCCCCCCCCCCTCTAACGAACTGATATATACCCCAACCTATTTGGTTACAGGGGGCAGTTGGTTTCCCCCCGGCCGGTTACAGGATTCGCGACAATTCAATTGGCACTGGACATTCAATTCTACATCGTTTATCGTCACTAGAGGGCGAATGATGGTCTGCACCTCGTGCGTTTCGAATATACGCTTCCCGGGAACTGTCTCAGAACTAAAGCCACTTTTAGTTCAAGGACAGGCCGTACGCTCTGTTGATAGATCCGATCATTCAAATATCTCCAGAGCCAAAAATCGACTGGCGGCTAGCGACACGGCAGAACATGACGTCATGGCGAAAAATGGAAGGGAGAGCGCAGTTTTTCTATCAGTTTTTCTGCAGAAAAGACTTCCCCACAGACCTTTTACTATCTGGCAGGCCGTGTTTAAATTTAACAAACTTTTACCACTCTCGGCGCTTCGCGCCTCACGTCGGCCCTGCGGGCCTCATTCAATGAGGCTCATTGGTCACTGTTTTCCGTTACTCGAACGCCTTTGGCGTTCTGTCTACGACGTCCCCCTCCGGGGGTAAATAATTGATATATACCCCAACCTATTTGGTTACAGGGGGCAGTTGGTTTCCCCTCGGCCGGTTACAGGAACTTGCCATGAAGTCATGTTCCACCGTGTCGCTAGCCGCTTCTAAAAATCGCACGGGTTCAAATCTGGAGAACGTGGAGGCCACCCATCTGAAAAACTTCTAGAGATCACACGACCATCTCCAAAGTTGGCATGAAGCAGTTCCTTCACTTGGCGACCAATACGAGGAGGTGATCCATCTTGCACGAAGACAGTGGTTTCCAAGCATTGACGTTCTCACAAGGTAGGAATCACATGCTATGCAAAAGTTCACAATGCTGTGCACTTGTCACAGAACATGTTACAGGATCTCAATGTGTCACTTCCTCAGAGAAAAAGGGGCCTATAATAAAATCAGCAGTGAATCCACACAATAAGAATGCAATGGCTTTTTCATGCACGACATGGGGGAGCGAGGCACCCCATGCGGCAGTTCTGCATGTTCACCGCTCCTTCTAGTGTGAAATGTGCTTCGTCTGACCATAGAATGTTCCATGGTCACAGGTCATCAACAATCATCCACGCCAGAAAGCGATAAGCAAAGTTAGCACATTGAGAGGGATCTTGAGGTTTTAGCTGTTGCGCCAGAAGACCTTTCGCACCGTGGACCATGGGATGGACAATTCGCGTGTTCTTGCTCGAGCACTTGTTGCAGGATGTCAAGAAGAGGAAGCTCTGTCCACCACTGCAACAGCCACGTCTTCAACAACTTCGTCTGTTATCTTGCGCCATCCTCTTCCTGGTGCGACAGCCAAATCGCCAGTCGATTCAAATTTCTTTATCATTTTTCGCAACCAAGTACCTGACATGGGCCTTTTTCGCAGTCCTTTTAGACGACGATATGCTCGATATGTTGACTTTCTAATTTGAATAAACTTTCTGCTAATAAGGCCGATATTGAGAACGAACATAAGAAACTAATCAAATAAAACCCTTGCCTGCTTGTTTAAAACAATAAAACTAGTTTTAAAATCTCCATTTGTCATTCCACAGCGCCACATTTTCACCTGGTGGTGAAAATTTGCACTAATTTCTTTTCTTTCCGAAATTCTCTCCCCATGGACTGAATAGCCTACATTTCAATTTGCATCACAATCGGTCCATTAGATTGGGCTCTAGAGGGCTCTGAGCAGGCGAACATATTTTATAGCCACCCTGTACTTGTGACAAAAATTCCTTTAAGATCTTGGATACGATGAATCAACATAGACTGCTCAATCTTCTTGAATGTTTAGAGATTGCCCAAAAACCAATCACTGAATTGCTTAACCAGAATAAGGGCCCGATGGAAGCCTCAAAACCTTCTATAAATATCTCCGATGGTGGCCATAGGAGGAAACGAGCAACAGTGTCCAAAGATCCTGGATTCAAGTCTCAGAAGTAACCACCGAGTGTTTTATTTTTCTTCTGAATACCATTTGGCAAGCATGCAAATTATTTCATGCACCATCCTCATCCTGTTCTGGAAAGTTCCCCAATTTACCATAAAGTCACCAGTTTCCTGTGCATTTGGTATAAAATAGGAAAGCATGTTGAAGCTGATAAAAAGTTTGTGCAAAGCAAAATGGCACAGTACACTAACCAGGAAATGATCAGCATGGTCCTTTGCTTTGGTGATGCAAGGCAAAATTATCGTGCAACAACCAGGCATCGTTGAAATGTCGTGCGGAATTATGCTATGGTGCAAGTGGACATCACATTGAACACTATCTACCTGGATTGATGGAAAGACTTACTTTGTATCAAATGACCATTTGGAAGCAACAAACAGTACAAGAGCCAATTGTCCTGCTGCAGAGGTTTGTGGGTGATCCACTCATCGGATTTTGGTGAATTTTTTTTTTTTGTTTGGAATTTGCTGTTGAACAAATGTGCAATTGCAATTTTGTTGTGCATCTTACGGTTTTCCAGAGAGAATCTGCATGTGTCCTAATTTGCATATTTGAGATGATGAAAGGCACTCCATCAGATAGAGACCCTCAAGTTCCTATTCATTTCCTGTATTGGAATTTGCATTTAACTACACTGGCAGAAAAAAAAATCCCAACACCACGAAGGACTTGTGTTAGATGAATGAAATTTGGACAGTATAATCAGCTATGGTATTTATTCAATTAATTCAAGTTTCAAGGTTACAACTTATAGGGAGGGCCACCAGGGCCACCAGTGCCACCCTGTACATGCAAATGAGACATTCCAATGACAGATATAAAGGAGATCAGACGCGCGTCTGTGTCACTTCAGACACTTGTGAACGTGTGTGATACTGTACTGTAGAGTAAAACATGCCTCGAAGGCGACTGCGACGTGAATATGGGCAGCTAACCCAATTTCAACGAGGACGTGTAGTGGGCCTTCAAGAGGGTGGACTTTCGTTCCGTGCTATTGCAGAACGCATGGATCGAGACGTTGCCACTGTGTACAACTGTTGGCAGCAATGGTCCAGGGAAGGCAGGATTACCAGGAGACCAGGATCTGGACGACCCCCGGCCACTGGAAACAGAGTTGACCGGCGCATCTGTAGGTTGGCTGTGGCAAATCGGACAGCATCTGCAGCGGACATTTGGGCTGCTATGGCACCCAACGTCACTCCAAGCACAATTCGGAACCGTCTCCTGGCCAGGAACCTCCACTCCAGGCGCCCTGTGGCATGTTTGCCTCTTACCCCTCAACACC
This sequence comes from Rhysida immarginata, assembly GCA_023313115.1. Lineage (NCBI taxonomy): Eukaryota > Metazoa > Arthropoda > Chilopoda > Scolopendromorpha > Scolopendridae > Rhysida > Rhysida immarginata. Next base: position 10,664 of record JAHWFO010035261.1, on the reverse strand, counting down.
GTGCGGCACGTCTTCAGTGGTGTCAATCCAGAGCGACTTGGAAGGCAGAATGGAGGTCTATGGTCTTCACGGATGAAAGTCGTTTCTGTCTGGGTCAGAGTGATGGTCGCACAAGATTCAGGAGGAGGAGTGGGGAAGTCCTGTTATCGAGCTGTATCCGTTGTCGGCATACTGGCCCTACCCCTGGCGTTATGGTATGGGGAGGGATTTCCTACGACAGCAGGACCCCCTGGTGGTTATCCCAGTCACCATGACGGCAAATGTTTACATTCGGATGGTTGTTGAACCCATTGTGCTGCCATTCATGGCTGGTATGCCAGGGGGACTGTTCCAACAGGATAACGCTCGACCCCACACTGCCGCTGCAACCCAACGTGCCCTTCAGGGTGTCCACATCCTACCATGGCCAGCACGATCACCAGATCTGTCACCCATCGAGAACGTCTGGGACATGGTCGGACGCCGTGTCAGGGCTCTTCCACAACCAGCAACAACTGTCGCTGATCTGACCATCCAGGTACGACAGGCATGGAATGCCATACCACAAAATGACATTCGGCATCTCTATGACCAGCGCAGCGACTATAGCGGGTACTAAAGTCCGTGCTTTTCACTATGTACAAGGTGGCGCTGGTGGCGCACCCTATAAGTTGTAACTTTGAAACTTGAATCAATTGAAAAAATATCATAGCTGAATATACTGTCCAAATTTCATTCATCTAGCACAAGTCCTTCGTGGTGCTGGGATTTTTTTTTTCCGCCAGTGTACATGTAATCCAAGATAGGAAGGGGGTAACAGACTTTTGACTTACCCTGTATATAGCCTGTGATAATGATGTAAATCGAAACGCGTCAACAATTAACGGCGCGACGTGACTTATTGCTTATCCAGGATCTGTGTTATGATTTACGTTTGGTTTTTAGCAATATTGGTCAGCATGGATATTATCAAATAAATTTTTTTTCTAAAACTCTGGGATGTCGAACTTCCAAGAAAAAAAAAAAAAGCCTGGCATGGATGGTCTGATACACCCTATGTGGGTGCATGTCGGTGCAAATCTTGAAAGTTTGGCAAAAAGTGTGCACGAAAGTGTAAATCCACCCATGTGAGTGCATGTTGGTGCAAATCTTGAAAGTTTGACAAAAAGTGTGCACAACATAAGATAAAAAAACATTTCAAAGAGGATAAATTCCACTTGTACGATAGGGATCTCATGATTTAATACTTATTGCTGTCACTATCTTCCTGGGAATGATAATATTCCTTTAGCCACCTCTTAAAGTGTATACAGGTGACTTGGCATTCAAGTGATTCACATGTTATTGATATTGGTATAATATTCCATGTTATCGCATTATACGGACAACGCTTTGATAGGAAGACTGATATCTTTTGAGGGATTTCAATTCTTCCTTTCCTGGTAGAACGGTACTTCTTGGTATTTTGAAGAGTTCCTGCCAACTCATTGTAGTAGGCCAATATTTCTAATCATTTCAAAGGTCGGAAGTTTAAAAGTTTGACAAAGTGCTGTAATAATAGTGTCATATTTAGTTATCTTAAAAAGCAGTTCGCAGTAAAGTGTTATAAGCCATTTTCAATCTCTGCAAGTTTACACGGCGGGCTCCTGCCCACATAACCAACGTATAATCTAAATATGGAAGTATTTATTTGCTTCAATGGCAACCCTCAGTTCTTTTTTTTTGATAGCAATGATCTAAGCCTTTTTATCAGATAATTACGGCTCTTCAACCCTGCTATAATCTTATCACATAAACAGTTGAATTGGAACGTACCATCAAAGGTATATCCCAAAAATATGAGAGACTGTCTAGCTTCAGCTTTCCGTGATATATTTAAGACTTTTGTTTTAGAAGTGTTCAACCTCATACCTCGGACGTCATACCATTTCTCCAGCCATTTCAAGTCATCTTGAGCTTGAGAGATCATATCGTCATATTCACTTTCTTTGAATGTTGAATAAAGGAAGTTGTCGTCAACGTAGCTTATTATTTGCATGTTAAAATCATGTTGGTAAAGAGTTGATGTCGCGACGGCGAACAACAATGGCCCAATACTGTATCTTTGTATGACTCCGCGTTCTGAAGTGTGATAGATGGGGGGGGTCGTTATCGATAACATTTTGCCATGATGTCAGATAATTTTTTACCAAATCAATAGTCTCTGATACTCCTAATGATCTCAGGTCTTCAAAAAATTGTTGACGGGAAATTGTATCAAAAGATGATCTCATGGTCTTGGAGATGTCGGTTTGAACCATTAAAAGTAAATACATAGAAAATAGATAAGGCAAATATATTCCAGCATGTATTTCCCAATAAATAATTGAGTGACCATTAGCAGAAGGAAAATTTCATATAATCTCCTTAATTTAGTTCTTAAATTATATTTACCTGATATTGGCACGTAGAAAATTGTAAAAGATGAACAACATAAGACAACGGAGAAGTTAAATAAACTGAAATAAATCTACCATGAACACCAGAAGAAGAACAACAACAACTGCAAATCAAAATTAATACAGGAAAACAATTTAGTAATTTATATCGCATATTAAACAAAAAAGGAAGTGAAAGAAGATGCCGAGTATCTGATCACCTTATACACTGAGCTACATATAAATTATGCACATGACTATTACAGATGTAACGACAACCACCAAAAAACTTGAAGTAGCAGCTGGTTTAATGAAAGAGAAAAACAATTACAGCAGTCTTGTAACAGTCCTACAAATATATGGAAAAAAAAAATGAAATAATTTATGAGATTGGAAAATGCGAGAAAGAAACAAACATAAAAAATACATATAAACCAGCACATTACCGCTTATATATAGAGGGTGGCTCAATTTAAATTTCCTTATTCAGAGTCCCGGTGGGCCGAATGGCTTCAAAATTGGAGGGCAAGCTATTCAGGGCATAGGAAAGAGATACAGGTATTTCTCGTTTTATGCTGGGATATGTTCTCGTACTTCATGTTAAATGGGAATGCCTTTAAGCGGGAACCATTTTTTCATTGACTTGTATGTTAAAAAAGAAGTTTGTGTTTGAAAAACCCAAAATACTAACTGTGTATGTATCATAAATAAACAAAGTACAATCCAATAACTATCTTACTTTAAAACATACTTAAAATAGAATGCAGTACAGTAAGGTTTTGTAATTACAGTTTGGTATTTTCTGGAAGAACTTTTCTATTGATCGTTGTGTCATTTTTTTAAGTTCTTTGTTGTACAGTCTATTCCAAAAGTGTTTTCACTTAAATGAATGATGTTCGGTGTCCTTGCAATACATTATTCAGTGAAATTAATCGGTTCAGGCAAAAAGTCGAGCTCGAATCACGTTGGACTCAACTTCTTGCCTGAACCGATTAATTTCACTGGTTTAATGTATTGTAAGGGATGCCGAGCATCATTCACCCAAGTGAAAATGCTTTTGAAATAGACTGTACAGTGGGTGATCAGTTAACGAACTTAATCTGTTTCAAGATGATGTTTACTTAATATTAAATAAAAAAAAAATTACAAAAAAAAAAAGTTCGGTTTTGTTTTGAACAGACCTTGTACATCTGCTCATGTAAAGGAGTAAAGAGGTGATGCATTTACCTATTCACTAAGCATGTCCCACATAATTTTTATTTCTTTTCCTAATAAAACGGTAGATATGGCTTGAATACGATGCATAATTTCTTTTAATTTCTTGGAGGTCAGAGTTCGTGCAGGCTCATTTGTCTCTTCTGTCTCTCTACTGTTTTCTTCTTCCAAACTAATAAAATCTTCATTGCTTTAACCCTTCCTGATGAGAATTTTATAATTCAGTCACATTCTCATCATCTACTTCTTCCATTCCAGATTTCATTCTGTGCAAGCATTATCATTAAACCTACATTGTGTGTTAAGCCGAAGATTCAGCTCATGTTTTTGTTTGATTTCCGTAGAGCGAGGAAAAGAAGACGTGTAAAACGAGGAATACCTGTATTGATAAAAATAATGTGTTGTTCCCCAACCGATCACCAAGGCAAAATTGATAATATTGCTATTTGGGATATCAAGTGATTTCATAGAAATCCTTAAAGACATTAATGATAGCGTAGTTCAGTCTGTTTAGGAAGTGACAGTAATGTTGGTAGTCTCTTCTTCTGGTCCAGGCATGGGATATTTTACCTTCCCTTTTCTACACCTTAATTATAGAAAAATGTTTCAAAGGCATGCTAGGCATTTATCCAAATCCTTATGCAGGGTGTTCTCGAATAACGTATACAAACTTGGGGGGGGGGGGGGGTAATAGAGGCATCAAATCTAAGCAACATTTCCCTCTTTCATTTTTTTCTCTCGGGCATTGTTTTTGAGATAAAAAATGTTGAATGTTTGGGATTATGAATCAACGCATACTATATTTGTGCGTGGCCATCAATATAGTTTCCGTGTTAATGTTTGGTCTGGGATCATCGAGAACCATCTGATTGGACCGTACATCCTGCCAAACCAACTGAACGGGCAAAACATACCTGACTTTCATATAAGATTCATTATCTTTTCATCAGTGAAGATCCCTCAAGACTGCTGAACAGTGACTCGGGCCCTTTGGATGTGAGCCGATTGATGGACATTGGGAAACTCTTACACCTGCCAAAACTGACCAATAGACCGAATAATCCAACCAGGACCAATGATTAGTTGAAGACTGCCTACCAGTAACTTATTTTTGTATATATATTTTCGTGTTTATGGTATTAGAAGCTTTGTAATTGGATCATAATCAACCCCACTTTACTATATATATGGCGATGCAATTCTTTACTGCATCAGAACAGATTTACTTTGTTCTGATCAGGTATTTGTATACGCTGAAGAAGGCAGCGTGGCTGCCACGTCTTAATAAATATCTTATGTGGATTAGTGGTTTCCTGTCAAGTTGTGTCCACAGTTTCTGGCTCCATTTACTTCCGTGTTCCAGAAGCACGGGTTGAGTGGCAGATTACGTCTAGATGACGTCCAACACTTTTTATTTGAGAGCACCCTGAAGATACAGGAGAAGCAAGACTCCACGCACAATCATTTGCTAAATATGTTAAAGAAATACTTAATTTTAATAAAAGTTTTATTTTACAATTAATGTCATAGTACATAAGTATTTTATTTTTTAAGAAATAATATAAAAATTTGATCTGACTAGAGATTACAAGATTCTCAACTTGCACTAAAAGTCATTGAAAAATAGAATTTTTTTTTTCCTCGTTTGTCGTTGATTTTGCTATAAAATGTTTATTATTAAAGACCAAAATCCTCCGCTAAATTTAAAGAAATGAAATAAAAACGTTTCAAAGTAAGTTTAAAATAAATTTAAAAGAATTCAGAAACTGAAAAACAGCAATTACAAAACTTATGATTGAAGCTAAACATTTTCAGGATCAATAAAAATCAATTATAAACCAAGATCAATTTTCATTGGCATGCACAGGATATTTTGTAAACATCTCCAAAATCTGAATGGGTAACTGTACAAAGATAACAAACGTCAGTGAAATAATTATTCTAATAATGTTTCTTATGTACCCTATCCAAAAATATGTACAACATTTGTCTGAGCACTGTACAAATAACTGGTTTTGTCTGCTTCTTAATGTTTATTTAAATCGACAAACATTTTCATTACAAACTATCACGTTAAAGTCGTCAATGTTTGTCAGCACTGGGCATCACTCGGTTGCATTGTAAGAAGAGATTAAGCAGAAAAATCGATACTAATAAATCCCAAATGTTACGGAAGAAAGATGGATAATATCATCAGTGAATACATTCTGTTAAAAGTTTTAATCTTGGATGTAATTTCATAAATTAAAAACAAAATTAACGGAAGAAAGAATAAATTAAAAGTTGAGGGTGTGATATCTGTGAAGAAATCCTTAGAAGACGTTATTATGCTTTGATGTGCGATGCCTAAATCACACTTCTAAGATTTCATCTTGATCAGCAACAGTCTCTGGTGAAACGGGTTCTGGTAAGCTATCGTCAATATCATCTTGGGCATCGTCAAACCTAAAAATATAAATATTAAAACAATATAAGGTTTTGTTTTTTTAATATTTATTTTTATTTAATGAAAAAAAAAAAGAAGAAAGAAATACAATAGTGCCCTCTGGGAACCAGTATGGTCAAAGACTGACAAATAGGGCCTGGGGGCACAGTACAATGTAACAATAAAATAGTTTAATAACTGTTAATATGCAAATAAGAAAACAAAAACAAACTAACAGACAATCAAGACTGGCCAAGTGACCAATCGACAGCCCCACAGTCTTAAACTAACTAAAATCCTGACACAGAAGATTTCGAGGCAACACAAAGTACAATATTGTATAAAGAGATAAAGATGCAAAACAGAGAACATCATCTGATTCAGACTTCATCTAAAAATCAAAATTGTCGTCGATAAAAATAATTGGTAATACACAATGCTAGTAATAAGCTATTAGCACTTGATCCTCAAAAAAAAGCAAAATTCTTTAGAAATCTACGAAAGGTTAAGTAAAGGGACAGAGAGCGTATTACCAAAGGCAACTGCTCCCAGCTGTTAACTCCAATGAAAGATAAACTTCTATGATGATAATTGAATCGTGATATAGGTGAATATATACAACCTCTGACAATTAAGTTCGGTGAATGAGTTCACACAACAAAATGCAAAACAGATAGAGCAACATTTACTTTATTGTCCTTTGAAATAATCACCCTGAAAGGCAATACCCTTTTGGGATCGGATGTATAAGTCTTGGAAGCTCCTTAGGGACGGCTTTAAGTTCACGTGTCACATTTGCTTGAATGTCTGGAATGTCTGCAAATCTGTGTCCCTTTAAGGCCCGTTTCAGGCATGGGAACAAGAAAAAGTCTGCCGGTGCCAAGTCTGGTGAATAAGGTAGATGAGCTATGGATACGACCCCTTTATTGGCCAGAAACTGTTGCACGATTACGGCAGTGTTCTCTTTGATCCATTATCCACAGTTACGTGCGCACGCTACACCTTCTACTGAAGAAACGAGCATCTGGTAAACCATTGCACGCACAAACGTGACCTGTCTGAACTTGCTTAAACAATGACTGGGCTTGTATTCACATGCATTGTTACTCGCGTAAAGCTCGCACAGATTAGGGTGTGACGTCATTCACCGAACTTAATTGTCAGAGGTTGTATCATTGGCATTTCTTGGTTGCATAATTGTATCTATCGTGATTTAATTGTATGACAGTTAATCTGCTTTACACAGTTGTATGGCTTTACACAGTTAATCTACAGGGTGATTCATTTTACTTGAAACATCGAAATATCTTAGAAAGCCAAAATTATGTAGGTCATACATTTCAGATTGGTGATATATTACGGTGTAGTTAGAAAAAATTACCGTAATTTTTGGATTATAATGAACACATTATACAATAAAAAAGTTTAAAAAAAAAATCGTCACTGCGCATTATGCAAAAGTGTGCATAATATTTCAATTTTGATATGAAAATTCCAAGCTCTACATGAAAACTTCTTAATTTAAAAAAAAAAATACTCATTCTTAATTCAAAATTCATACTAACAAGGGAATCGCTCGAACATGTATGTCACGATTTCCACCATATTTAAATATGTTACTCATCTGCAGCTACTACAGATGCTTGCAAAATAAGAGAGTGCAACATTTTGTTTCTTTCAAAATAAACCACGAAAACGAAAAAATTTGAACATACATAACCATACAAAGACTCCATTGTTAAAGCGGATAGGCTATGTGAGATTCCCTTGTAAGTGCAAAGCTCTTGTATGGGATGCTAAGCTTTAAGCCAATTGTTTTCATCATTGATAGCAATGCGAGCACTATATTGTGCCGGCCACGTGGGCAGATCGACTCGACCATGTCCAATGGGTCCACCCACACAAGACCGACTAGGGTTTTTTTTTTGGACGCGCTGATCGGGAATAACCGTACACTTATCAACAGGTTGAAAAAATTATTTTAATTACTCTAGGTTTCAATCATAAAATACAATAAATTCTGCTAAAAGGAACGTTTGGGGCCCGCAACAATATTTAAAAATTCTTTAACAATCAATCAAAACGTCAGTATATAAATTGAACAAACCATTTGCAGTTCGGAAATGTAAACATCCAGTTAAGTAAAGAAAATCATGACTGCACTAAACAGCCTCTCTTAATTCAAATGTCAACTCCATAAGCATTAGGTGCCATACAATAATTATCGTTCTACTTAGCTTATACCAGTAAAGGTCAATTTAATGAGCATGAGTGCTCTGCAGGTTGCTAAAGTGTCGACATGGCATAGATCCAGCATTTTGCATGCTCCCATCACCTCACGGCAAGGACAATTAGCATATACACCGACGGACAAGTTGATTTCTATTACCCCAATACATATGCACCTTGTTTCCCAAACAATAGGTTCAAACAACCACTTGGGTCCCTACACAACGCCTCAAATGTGTCGTCCACTCCTTTATTCACCACTGGAGGGGGGGGGGGGGGGGAAAGAGTACATTAACGCCAGCACAGGTGTGCTGCAACATTACCAACCAGTTGCGTGCACCCACTAAAACAAACTCATGCAGTCAAGTGCAATTGGGGGGGACTATTTAACTGAGAGCCCCTCTCAGAATACTGATGAATTACTCAAAACTGACATACAAACTGGCTTGCACATGTATTTCTCGGAACCACCGTTCTAAGCTTTCAACTGTGCTTTCGTCCCCGATTTCTAGAGCATAATGGAGGATGCTTTAGCCGAACAATTCCTGATGATGTTTATTTATTTATTTATTTATTTTTAAGCAACAGGCTAATAATAGCCCAATAACAGCTTACAAAGAAAATAGATATAATATGACATAAAAATATGCAGGAAAAAAGAAGGAAAATATATAATCTAAACTAACAAGGGAATCCCTCGTACATGTATGTCACAGATTTCCACCAAATTGAAATATGTTACTCATGTGAAGCTACGATAGATGCTTGCAAAATAAGAGAGTGCGAAATTGTGTTTCTTTCAAAATAAACTGCGAAAACGAAAAAATTTCAGCATACAAAGCCATACAAGGACTCCATTGTTAAAGCAGTTAGGCTATGTGGGGTTCCCTTGTAAGTACCAAAGAGTAACTAAAAATCTATTGACTTTAAAACAAAAAACAGAAAAACATCATAATAAAAGCCTAATATTTTCATTTAGAGTTTTTATACCTGTCATATGACATAACATTTATATCAATAAGGTTTGACATATTACCACACTTGTACTTTCGGAAAAAAGGGAGATTATTTATAACTGTCTTCCTTGAGAAAGGTAAGTAAAATGTATCATTACGTCTGGAATTTAGTTTGGGAACAGGTAAATTGACAGAGTTAAGAAATCTAGACGAACAACTTATATTGCGATAAAATTTAAATAGATAGCAGAGATCAAATACAGCACGTCTATTGATCCATGTGTCACAATTAAAGAAATCTCGTAGGTAGGAGTTTGATACATCCAAGTTATCATTTAAAAAATGTAGGGTGGAAATGACGAAACAGAGAGCATAAAAAAATCTGTTCACTTTTTCCAAGAGGAGCTGCAATTTAATATGAGAAGGAGACCAAATGACAGAAGCATATTCTAAAATTGATCTGACTATTGTATTAAAAAGAAAAGTTGAAAAGGAGCCAGGTGCCCGCCTCCCACTGGGCTTTCAATCATGACAACTTGGTTGTCTCTAAGACATCTTGTGACAGCATGGCTGTCCGGGTGTCTGTGATGGCCCAATTGGTAGAGGCGTCGACCATGACAGTCGAGATTCCTGGTTCGAATCCAGGTCGCAGAGTTTCCTTTCATTTTTCAATTGAAAAATTATTACCTGTGTTCGAAGATCATCTCCAGTTTATAATTATTATGATTTTTTCCATTTCCCCTTTAGAAAACCATTGCCTTTTCCATATTAGGGTCTAGTACTGCAGATAAATACAAGAATAATGAGACTCGTTAAGCAATACGGCATACGATTTATTATTTAGCTGACACGCTTCAAATAATCTTCATCGACAGAGCCAAATCACATACCTTGGGCTCTGTAGATGAAGGTTATTCGAAACGCGTCAGCTAAATAAGAAATTGTATACTGTATAGCTTAACAAGTCCCGTTATTTTTGCATTGCCTTTTCATTTAGAACATTCACCTCATTTTATTTGAAGGACTTTCAATGATCTCGTTGTTACTTATAATGACTTACCTGTCATAACCATCTTCCCGATCACTTAATAATGATTCTTTTACGTGTGACTTTATCTTGTATGTCAGAAGCAAATACAAGATAGCTAGAACAACTAGCATAGTACCTAAATATAAAAAAAAACAAACAATTTATTTAAAAAAATAATTATAAAACATTAAATAATGGAAAAAAGATAAAATTAATGTTAAAAAATGAAAAGCTGGAAAAAGCACTGGAATATTTGATAACTCAATTGAGGACATTTAGTCTACACTAGTTTAAAATACACTATATGATCAAAAATATCCGGACACCCCTCACAGATCATCGATTGGCCCAATCTCACATGATAATTAATGACTTGCACATCATTTAAATAGCTTCCCACACCTTCAGACACA
>JAHWFO010035259.1:0-15224 GCA_023313115.1 Rhysida immarginata | reverse complement strand
TTGTATTTTGTTGTTAAATTTATTTTAAAATTCAGTCAATAAATTGGACCAGTTTTTTCTTTATATAAGCTTATCTATCTTATTTCGTGTTTTTTTGGAGTTTTGTTTGTTTTTTTTGTTTTTTTAGTAACGAAAAATTATCATTTTTCTTAATAATTCCTTGATTTATTTTTTAATTATGTAATGTTTAATAAAATTTTTGATAAGGTGGATATTCATTTTATTAAAAAAAATTATGACATGATTAATAATGAAATAATAAATGGGAAAAAACAAAAAATAAATTTTAATTTACATTTTTTCAGTTTATTGTTTTTTCTGATAATTAAAAGTGCACTTTTATTTATTGATTCACTCCATTAATTCGAGGTTTTTTATTGCCAAAAGTGTAAAATTTCTTGTTTCTGTTATACTAATCTATAGACAGATTGGACACAATATGGCTGCCTGGCCTCTCATGGCCACACTCTGGTTATAAAGGCACTCTAAATCTGCCCAACTGCGCCTGCAGCGCCACCCTATCGGCAGACAGAAACTTTACTTTCGTATTCAGTTTCAATGAAAATCTCTATCGCAGTTTGCGGTCGGCCTTAGTCAACACCTCCTAAAGAGAAAGCCTGTGCACAGAAACGTCATACATTGTTGCATCATCTAAGTAGGGCATTGTTATTCGTATTTGTACCAATAAAAAGCCCTGAATTTGCACTACTATGATGATGTAACAATGTATGACGGTTTCCGTGCAGAGGCTTTCTCTTTAGGAGGTGTTGCCTTAGTGCGATCTATGCGGCACCTGGAGCGATCTGTTTTCCTTAGCTTCTCGAAACAATGGCAAATGGCCGAAGCTCGATGACCATGAATATCAGAGATCCTTAATACTAACGAGATATGACATTAACACATTTTCCATTGTTGCCTTTGTAATTCCGTGATAGCAGGAAACGGAATAGTAGGAGTAGTAGGAAAAAGCAAAAGTATCGTTCAGATATCGTTTCCTGCGAGCATCGCGAGAAACTGACGTCATTACGTAACATGCACGAGGCCAACGAGAGATAGGCCAGGGCACTCAAAAGTCACATGATCATCGGGGTCCGGACAGCAATTCAACCTTCATTGTCTCCATCTTGGATTGACTTTTGAGTGCCCTGGCCTGTCTCTCGTTTGGCCTCGGTAACATGCAGAAATGACGTCACTTCTTTTCGCAATTTTATAGCTTAGTGACGTAAATTGCATTCATAAACCCTTTACTTTCAAATTTTGATCTATTTAATGTTGGCATTGAAATAAAGAATTGAATTAATAAAGAAAATATTAGAAGAAAATATTAGAAATTTATTCGTGTTATTGTTAGATTAAATAAGAAAGCCATCTATCTTAGAAAATAAAATAGATATATTTCATACATAAATTAATAAATAACAATAGGAAATTAACAATATTTCAGAATAAATATTAATAAATAAATGAATAAAATGCAATTAAAAATTAGTAAATACACATTTTTTACAAGCATATTCATTTTAGAAACAAAGTGAATTATATAATACACATATACAGAGAAATAATAAAATTAAGGATGAAATTATTTTATAAACTTAAAATTATATAAAGTTATTACTTCTTATAGTTTTTATGATATATAACTAAAATATGAAAATCTCTGAAATAATTTAACTTCATTTTTACATTTGGAATATTTTAAATTGAAAATTAAAAAGAAACCAACAAATATTTAAAATGAACAACAGATGTCCACTACACTACATGTAGAATTTTTAAGAATTTAGTGTTTTTGTGCTGATAGACTTTGAACAATACAAAGCATGTTGTTTAAACAATATCTCGCGGCACACCGTTAATTTTTGGTCATTTTTAAATTCAGCTTGCATTTCTAAGCCTATCCAGGAATAAATGACATGTGCTCTTGGTCTAACACTTCCGTTATTAAACCGAAACTAAAAGTCAGATTTGTAAAATGAAAACAGTTTATGACATAAAATTGGCCGTGACGTCGCAATGACGTCATAATTGAGGCTGCCATCTGGTGTAGTACAGTAGGATAAAATATATATGCGCAAACCACGGTCTATAGATATTCATGGTCATCGAGCTTCGGCCATTTTCCATTGTTTCGAGAAGCTAAGGAAAACAGATCGCACTATTCCCGACCGCAACCTGCGATAGAGATTTTCATTGAAACTGAATACGAAAATAAAGTTTCTGTCTGCCGAGAGGGTGGCGCTGCAGGCGCAGTTGGGTAGCAAGGTCTATAAAAGACCTTGTTGGGTAGATTGTACATGCAGCGCCAATTTTCAATAGAGTTCCCGCCCTACCGGGAGCTAGAAACTTTAGCTTCATTTTAACAATGGATCTCGATGACCATGAATATCTATAGACCGTGAATATCAATGGATATCTATAGACCGTGACGCAAACAAATCTGCGCATTACATCAAACAACAATGGTTGTCATATCTCGTTAGCATTAAGGATCTCTGATGAATATCTATAGACCGTGCTTTGTATAGATCGCGTCGGCTCGTGACCACCGAGAGAGAAGGCCTCCGCAATGAAACTGAATACATTGTTACGTCATCATAGATAGTGCCGCAGCCCACGTGAAAGACAGGCCCTGGCCAACACCTCCTAGAGAGAAGGCCTGCAGACCAAAGGTGTATGCATTGTTACATCATCATCAAGAGGCCAAATTTAGGGTTTATTATTGGCAGAAATACGATAACAATAGCCGTAACAATTGTAACACCTTTTGTCCGCATGCCTTCTCTATAAGAGGTGTTGCCCTGGCGCGGAAAAGTCACCTGAACATCTTAGTCCGAATAACAATGTAACCTTCATTGTTTCCATCTTGGATTTTAATAATCAGCAATTTTTTGTTTGTTGGAAACAATGAAAGTTACATTGTTACTCGGACTAAGATGATCAGCTGACTTTTCCGCGCCAGGGCAACACCTCCTAAAGAGAGGTATTGGCCAGGGCCTGTCTTTCTCGTGGGCTACGAGATAGTGCAAATTCAGGGCTTATTATTGGTAGAAATACGAATAACAATGAACTATCTATGTGATGCAACAATGCATTCAGTTTCATCGCGGAGGCCTTCTCTCTCGGTGGTCACGGTCGGTTTCGATTTTTGCCAGCGTTAAAAATTGTGACGTCATTATTTGCTTTGTTTAAAGAAGACTTTTGCGATTGTTCCGTGAAGCAGCATCAACAATGATGCAAGTCTTTCGCGCGGGAATACAATGTATCTTTTATTTTCTACAGAGTCCGCCAAAAAATGTATAGCCTACACACTTTACTAGATATCATCTGTAATATTTTCCGTAACAGCAAAATCGAAAGCTTACACCCCAATATTAGTACATGTATTGAATGAAGAGGATCCCGATAAAAGAAGATCACAATTGCCACCTAGACATAGGAGATTACTAATAACAGTTTGCTAGGAAATGGATAGGAGCAACTGTTCGCCGTACTCAAAAATATCTCAACGCTTATGATAATCACTTTGAACAGCTGTCGTAATTGTAGAAGTCAAAGAGGACTTATATTCATCGCTTGATGCCTGTATGAATTTAGTGTTACAACTTTTATTTTGTTTTTTCTTTTGCTGAAGTGTGTATACATTTTTTGGCGGACTCTGTATACAGGGTGTTCTCAAATAACGTGTACAAACTTTGGGGGGGTGATAGAGGGATCAAATCTAAGCAACATTTCCCTCTTAATGATGAAAAATAGGAAAGAAAATTCCACAGCCTGGATTCGAACCAGGAACCAACGCGCCAACCAATTGCTCCACTGCGGACATGAAAGTGAACCGCTCTTTACATGACCTTAGGGCTTGGTTAGAGCAGTTACCTAGTCCGCAGACTGGGACTATCTTTCCTAGGGCGTAATATTCAATAAAGAATAATTCATTAATGTTCAGCGAGGGTTTTATCATACGCTTACCTCATGGTGTTTTTTTCTCTGGGGTTTTATTTTTGAGATAAAAAATGTTGAAATCCTACCTGCAGGAAACAGTTATATGGATAGAGACTGTTCGGGTCTCAAGAGAAGATCTCTGAGTTGCACCAGTGGTATCCGATAAAGAGCTGGTAGCCAGAATCGCCGTAGCTGCGGACCAGATTCGCGAAGAATCAGGAAATTTTGAACGTGTACGTCAGTTCATGTGAAGCATGCATTCATGTCAGAGGGAGTCAATTTGAACACTTATTGTAAAACATTTGCATGTTTCATAAAAAAACAAGTCACATTATTGCACTGTATGCAGTGTGTTTTTGTTCTTTTTATTACATGATTGACCATGATTTTGACGTGTTCCAGAAGCATGGATTGACGTCTATGCACGTCCAACATTTTTTATCTCAAAAACAATGCCCCAGAGTAAAAAATGAAAGAGGTTGGTTGGTTTATTTGGTATTAACGTCCTTTTCAACTGCTATGGCCATTTCAGGACGGCGTTATAGGGGCCGCAAATTTTGCCTCACAAGGGTTCTTTAACGTGCAGCCGGCAAACGACTACACGGGACTAACGGCTTTACTTCCCTTCCGAAGGAAGTGCGTGATCTCAGGATTTTCCCCCTGAAAAAATCCTCGTCGTCCTCGGCCGGGGTCGAACCCGCGTCCTCTCGGATATCAGAGGCGATCACGCAACCACTGAGCTACCGAGGCCGATAAATGAAAGAGGGGAATGATGCTTAGTTTTGATCCCTCTGTATTAAACACCCTGTATACATAAATAGGAAAAAACTATTTTTCTCCGAGCGACTCCGGGTACTTCAGCTAGTTATTTATATAATTTGGCAAACAGAATGCGATTTCCGAAGTTGAAAAAATGTTTTTTGTTGCCGTTCATTTATAAAATTCTCCAAACTCTTGATACGACTTGAAACTTCTTCCTATTGAACATATTTTTCCAGTTGAACATTTACAAAATATGTTCGTTCACCGCTACAGCCGTCCGCAACATCAAAAGTGCCGCGAAACAACTCCCGGCAATAATGTGTCACTTCTTATTGTCGTGAGCCATTATGCCTTCACGGTAGGCGAATTTCCTTTTTGCAGCAAGAATAAGCAATATACCTCAAAAGCAACCAAGAGAACGACGCTTTTCCGCGTGACGTCATCAAATAGACCAGGAGCCAGCCCCGTTAGATTTACCCGGAAAGATCTAATTCAGTTAACTATCTCATTTCACAGTTTTGCCCGTAGGAAATGAGAATCTGTCGGTCTGGCAGTCCAAAGCGGCCGGACTTAAAAATGGCGGCCCTTCAAAATCCGGAAGAATTGACTTCAATTTAACCGCTACGATCTATGTTTGGTTCATGGTTTTTTTCTTAGATTACTCCTCCCCAGTGGCGACTCGTAGCTAAAATTTCTGGGGGTGCTGCGTCAGAAAATTGTAATTTTTTCACGAACTAGGGAATAACTTGTGACATTAAGCTTAAGGATCATGTAATATAGATGTATATGAATAACATTAAAGAAAAAAAAGGCCATTATATTGAATTTTATCGATATCGAAAGCGAAACTGGGGGTGCTGCAGTGCCGCAGTGCCTATGAACGAGCCTCCACTGCTCCTCCCTAATTAAAATTTCATCGGTCTGGCATTTGAAATCGGCCGGAAAATGGCTGCCAGACCAATCCAAAGTTTGGTAAAAATTGATATCCATTTAACCGGAATGATCTAATTTTACTTTTTGAACCAAATTGTACCTAACTGCCTGCCATTCAGAATGATTCGGTCTGGCATTGAGAGGACTAGGGCGTAGGCTTTCTAGTACTCGAGTCCGCCTGGTCGTGGGTTCGAATCCCGCCGTGGGCATGGATGTTTGTGTTTGTCCCGGGCTGCGTACTGTTATAACTTGTGTAAAAGGCGCAAAATGACCTTAGTAGTCGACGCCAAGTTTCTAATAAACCAACCAACCAACCGGTCTGGCATTTGGAAGCAGCTGGAACCACGGTGCCAGACCGATTTAAAGAGTCAAAATTGTCATTTTTTTTTATGTTCAGCTTATGAGACCGAGTAATTTTTTATTTTGTGCTTTCTATATTCCGGTCTATATTCGAATTCGATCTGTGCATATTTACCTAATATGCGCAAACCTTTGTAAATAGAAGTCAATTTAACCAGAATGACTAAATTTTCACTGCTTAACTTTTTTGCTCTTGGCTATTTAATTGGCTAGCGAACCAGGTTAATTTGGATTCAGGGTACCAGACTGATTTTTTTCAAAGTTTAAATTCAGTCCCTAAATTAATATATCTGATAAGCTACTATTATAAATTAAGTGATATTTGTATAATATTTGGAATTCACGGTATAAGAAAATGAAAGAGGAATGAAATGAAACATTGTGATTTTGCCATAAAAAATAGCTATGTAATATAACAAATACAACTCTTTTGCTTACGATAATATGATATTGTAAACAAACCAGTCATCTTAAGCTCAACAGAATAATGAGAACAATTCGGCTAACACTTTAATGGGTATTCCGAATCCATTTTCGTCATATAATACATGATACATAATATACTCACTCACCAAAAGTCATGGCACACCCTTCCAATCAGGTTCCCTGTCCGTAATGAGCACATCCCGCTGCTTCCATTCTCGGAAAGCAGGTGCAGAATACTCCTTGATATCCCACAATCATTGTAAGCAAAACTAGCTGCAGAAATGGCAGCACGCCGAGAATTATCCGCATTTGAATGGGGGATGATTGTTGGTGCCAGACGGATAGGTATCTCAATATCAGATGTAGCCAACACCTTGCAATTTTCCCGCACAATCGTTGCAAGGGTCTATCGAGAGTACATCCAACATTGATACCAGAGATGTTTTCCGGTTCACCCGGCTTGCAACTGCTGTTCGAAGGGCGACAGCAGGCCAAATCACTATGTGGTACAACCAGGGACATCACACAACTGTGTCTGTGACGACAATTCGGCGAACCTTGGCAGCTGCAGGCTTTGGAAGCAGGAGGCCACGACGGGTGCCACTCTTCATAGCTGCACATCGTCGGCAACGCCTAGCCTGGGCCAACCAACATCGGTATTGGACCGCTGAGGACTGGCGAAGGGTTGTCTGGTCCGACGAGCACGGTTTCAGCTATATTGGGCTGACGGTCGTGTCCGTGTCTGACGCAGGCCACACGAAGCCATGGACCCCGCTTGTCAGGTGGGGACCACTCAGGCAGGTGAAGGCTCCATACTGGTCTGTGGTGTCTTCTTGTGGCATGAAATGGGTCCATTGGTGCATCTAACATCCACTCTGCGTGCTACTTCCTACGATCTGCTCGAGGAGCACCTGGACCTCTTCATGAACTGTTTTATCCGCCTCCACACGCGGCCCTTGTGACACGGCAGTGGCTGGATAATATGCTACAGACTTCACGACAATGATTTGACCTCCGCGTTTTCCAGATTGCAATCCCATTGAACATTTGTGGGACGTCATCGAACGATTTGTTAGGACGTCACCAACATAACTGGTAAATGCAGCATCATTATGGAGTGCAGTGGGAGGCGTCATGGCTTGCAGTGCCTGTGGATGTGTTCCGGGGACTGGTAGACTCTCTTCCACGACAGGTGTACCGTGATTTTTGGTGAGTGAGTGTATACAGGATGTATCAAAAATACGTTTACAAACTGTAAAGGCGAATTTTTCACACCAAAACAATAAACATAGTCCACATAAATATATGTCATAAAATCCTTAAATTTTGCGATATTAATGAAAGTTTGCATTCAACGAGGTATAATCCATCAACCAAGTTTGTAACCAATCAGATGGCGCTGTGATGATATGGAGACTTGTTTACATTTGTCATTTTTGGACATTTGTGGTTAGTCTGTCTTCAAGGTTTCACTTTTGCAGTAAGTTAACTGAAAGGTGTTCTGTTTAACCATGGCAGATAGGGGAGAACCAGTTCCATGGCCAGCAAATTCCCCGATCTCATTCCTTTGGTTTTTTATCTCTGGGGCTACTTAAAACAACAAGTTAGTGCAACCGACATTCTTAATACAGGGACTCTTCAAGGAATATTTGAACGGGTGCGACAGTCAATGATCCGAAGAGGGCACTTTGAACGTTCTAAATTTCTGGGGTGAGGTATAATACACTTTTTCAACATGCCTGAAATAATAAATAATACCACAAGTACCCGATACGTTGTTTACTTCTATAAAAGATCTTTCAACCCAGATGACCTTCCAAGGATTTTAGTATCCTGTCCTTTGGTGAAATGAATTGATCGTTACATATTAATATTTTACTGATTTATTGTTATTAAAATCTTGGCATTCGGTATTCAAATATTTTTTACATAAATTTTAACTTAAGGCATATAATTTAGTCTGATCAAAATATTTATATTCAGAAAAAATCCAAGAAACTAGTATTATACAGTCGGTACAGTTATTCGATTATATTGCTAACACTGAAATTGGAATCAGAGTGGTAAGAACCTGAAATGATAAGACTGTGTCCAATTTTATTTTTCAGAGTTTCTGCGTCTCGTCCTTCTTTTCTTCTACATATGTCAACTGCTAAAATTGACTAATTTGATATTTTAAAACGGTCTGGCACCATAATTCCGGCTGCTTCGAAATGCCAGACCGAATCATTCGTGAATGGCAGGCAGTTAGGTACAATTTGGTTCAAAAAGTAAAATTAGATCATTCCGATTAAATGGATGTCAATTTTTACCAAACTTTGGATTGGTCTGGCAGCCATTTTCCGGCCGATTTCAAATGCCAGACTGATGAAGTTTTAATTAGGGAGGAGTAATCTAAGAAAAAAACCATGAACCAAAAATAGATCGTATTGGTTAAATTGAGGTCAATTTTTCCGGATTTTGAAGGGCCGCCATTTTTAAGTCCGGCCGCTTTGGACTGCCAGACTGGCAGATTCTCATTTCCTACGGGCCAACTGTGAAATGAGCTAGTTAACTGAATTAGATCTTTCCGGTTAAATCTAACGGGGCTGGCTCCTGGTCTAAAAAGCATGTGCTGCCCGTTCGTTCACTTCGCTGTCTCGCTCGCTCGCTACGACGACTCATGCCATTCGAAATACGAAAGTTGTTTAATCAAAATGTACTCACGTGAATAGATATTATGTATTCCGCTGATTGGGTGCGTTCACCCTTCCCTCCTCCCTGGTGCGTTCGCGAAACAGCCACTTTTCCCACTATTTCCACTTTGTCGTTCGAGAAACCACCACCAGTGAATTCATGGCGTTCGAAAATTCAAAGTGAATTCACTTTTTCCTCCAACTTCCTGTCACTTTTCTCACCCACAAAAATCTAGTGGAAAAAGTGAAAAAATGACGTACGATGAGAAAAACTAAAACCAGATCGAGTTTTTAGTAAATCGATTAATCAAATATTGAGCAAACTAAAACCAGATCGAGTAGTTTTGTATTAAATTCGTATTTTTTTTTAAATTGCATTTTTAACCAGTTGTAAAGTTGATTTTTTAAATTACTATTTTAACCAGTAAATTTTTATTTTTAAAAAATTAGAAAATAATTTAAAAACCATAAAATTGCATAATTATTCTCAAAGGTTCCGTGACACAACGGGACAAGACAGAACGGGACAGACAAAATGGGAAAGGACGGAACGGGACGGTGACAAAAACGGACAATGACACAACGGGACATAGGCAAAACGGGACATAGACAAAACGGGACAGAATCATGATGTTTCAAATAATCGATTCATCGGCACACAAAAACGTTCCATGAAATTTATAAAATTTATATATAAACTTAAGAATAATAAAAATTTCCAGTAAAAATTTAAAACTAGAATATTAAATGCGAGCAAATATGAAATTTAAAACTGAATATACATCAGTATTGTGGGGCAAGTGTCCACTTTTCAGTTTAGTCAATGATATGAATAAAAGAACTGGAATGCGTGCGTGAAGCTATCTCCCATTCAGCCATGCATACAAAAGTAGTCGAGCGATCTGAATTGTGGGAGAAAAGCCACTTTGCCCACATGTGGGACAGTGATAGCTATCCGATTTGAAGATAATATTCGCAGAAAATTAAATTATTTTGTCATTCAATAACAAAATACTGGTTTGTACTAATGCTTATCTTTAATTTAATGATAAGAAAATTGTTTATTTATATATTTTTTTTTTCGATCACTGTAATTCAGTAATCTATTCGCAGGTTCGGGATTAGCCTATTTGAACAAATAAACTTACAACAAAATCTAATAAGCTTATACTAAAACTCTTGCGTGTATTTATTTATTTATCTGTAATTCTATCTCCTCCTAGACGGTTTGAGCTAGCGACTTGAAATTTTCAGGGCAGGCTTATCAATAAAGGACCTGCTCTATCGCCAAAAATCAGCCCCCTACGACCCCCCCCCCCCTTTCCCCACTTTCTGGGGTTTTCATTTAAAATTATCTGCTTTTGCTTTGTAATTCCCCTCAACAGATGGCGCGGGCGGGCGAAGCCGCGGGTAACAACTAGTTTAGAACATACATCGTGGAGAAAATAATTCGTCGTACAGTCGAGTCCCGATTATCCAACATAAACGGGCGGATCGCGTATTGGATAACCGAAAACGTCGGATAAAACGGAACTTAAAGAAACCCTTAATTCTTCAGTTATTGAATTATATATTATTTGTGAGGATATATTATGTGTAATTGAACCATAAATGTTTCGGATGATTTACATTCTACTCAATTAAAGAAAAAATTAATTACCATGTTTTATTCAAAACCTTTACCAAATGAAACGAAACAAAACCAAGTAACAATAAGAAACAAATTGACAAAAATTATAACATTCGCCAATATGTAAATTACCTCAATTTATTTTGTTTAAATAAATAATATTAATTTAGATTCATTGTATTAGATTATTGTATTATTATAAAAGGAAATTAATTCACAACAGGCTCATAGAAGTTCGAATCCAAACTCGAGATCACGCCAAAAATTAATAAATTATACGAGGGTTGGGGCAAAAGTCATGGCAACTATTTTTTTTCTTGAAGATACCAGTCCGGTTGGAAAATGAGACATATACAGACGAAAGAACAAGGTGTTAACTACATGTGTGGACAATGAATAGCACTGAAATATCGCAACACACTAATTTATTACGGTAGTATACAGGGCAATATGGCCTTCACGGTGCAAAAGAATGACAACACAGTACACATAAAGTTGACATGACAAACCTGGGCCTAAAGACCCTCAAAGTAGTCCCCTGCTACTGTCACCACACGCTGGCAACGATGTGGGAGGCATTATTCATCACTGGTTGACACACGTTGCTCATCACTGATTGACACACGTCCGTGCTACTGTACGGTATGGTAGGGCATTATTCCCAAGGGCTTTCACTAATTCACTGTAACATTCCATCGCATTTTTCCCTCGGAGAACGGCTGTTTTGATGTAAGCGCGCTGCTCAACACGGGTTACTTCCATCTCGCACGACACTCACCAACTGACTGATTTCACAGCCCTCGCTGTCGCTGCGCTACTACCAGCTATCACAGAGCCATCTTTTGTTCTGCATTCACACTATGCCTGCAGAACCACAGCCTACTATATAGATAACAGCCTGTTCAATCGATACGATTTCCATTGAAATCTTAAGACCGCCTTAGTTCAACGACTTCTCACGTGAGGGTGCTTTTAGAATGGGAAATTTTGGAAACAACTGTGTTTACTTATGCACACAGCTACAGCTGATCAAGTCTTTTTAAATGTCAAACGAAACAATTTTAATTAATATGCACCATTAACAAGCCAAAGAATGTTACTTTTCAAAAAAAAAAATGCGACATGTTATAAAAAAAAGTTTTTTAACAATTATATAAGATTAAATATAAGATTAAGTATTAAATAATGTTAATATATGATATTAAGATTATATAATAATAAAGTACTTGTTAACTATTATGATGCACCTTCCTTTCAATGAACTTCATGATGCACCTTCCTTTCAGTATTTTAAACATCTTCTTAGAAATATTCGTTCGGGCTTAATCTCAACTACTTTAAATTCCATATATTCTTAACATTTCAAATGATTTTCACTGTTTTCATTATTATTATTATTATTATTATTATTATTATTATTATTATTATTATTATTTTCTTTTGTTGTTTTGATTTATGTATTTATTTTTCTTTTAATAATGGAATTTATTACGTGTAGTGGTCTTTTTTTAATAATACTTGTGTATTTCATTTGTCCGTGTAACATATTCTTTTATTTATCCATATCTGTTGTTCTCAGTTGTTATATTTCGTTAATTTTTAAGTGTATTTTCATTAACCCCGTTATGGGCTTATGCCTGTTGGGGGACAACACTGGGTCCGGACCTCCAGTTTATTTGAAGGTCGTTTTCCCAGTTGGTGTTACATTATTATTATTATTATTATTATTATTATTGAGGAAATTTCCGATTATTACTTTCGAACTCAATCAGATTGTATTATCGTAGGAGATTTTAATTTTTCCGACGGAAGGGAACAGAGTCATCAATCATATTACTGCTATCAGAGAAATCTGATTGTCAACAGCTGGTTAAATGAGATGGACTTTGTTAGCGTCAATCCTATACGTAACAGGCATGGCGATAACTTAGATAAAATTTTTACGAACATTGATCTCTCCGTTACCAAAGCGGACACTGCTCTGGTTATACCAGACGACTATCATCCGCCTCTGCTTCTGCATCTGCAGGTGACTTTTGAGATACAATTCCTTCCTAGGGAGTCGGATTACAACTTTCACCTCGGAGATTATCTGAATCTCTACTATACAATATCAAATAGTGATTTCCATCGAGCTTTGGCGTCTGATGACGTTGATTTTATTTGGGAGAATATCACCGCAACGATTAGGTCAGCGATTCATAATAATATTCCAGTACATACGAAAACTTCCAAAGCTTACAATCGCAGTGACAGGCACAGGAAATATCCTACTTTCCCTGTCTGGATATCAGACCATACTAAAAACGTCTGGCGCATCAAACAATATTGGCATAAAAGATTTAAAATTTCGGAGTCCAATCATGACTATATGGAATTCAACAATGCCAGAAGGCTCTTTAAGAGTAAATGGAATTCTGATCGGCAACTTTATTTTAGTCATCTTGAGGATCAGATCTGTACAAATCCGAGGTCTTTCTGGGACATTTCTCGTAAATGTCTTAATTTGAATAAACGAAAATCCGCGCAGCTCGATAATGATGAGCGTTTTCATTTGGGTATGTCTTTTGCCTCTTCTATGGATAATGATATTATGTTAAAGGCGGATGCAATCACTCTTACTGACTGCTGGAAGCATATCAATGTCCCTTTTCGGTTTACTACTGTATCTGTCGAGCAAGTCATGGATCGAGCCAAAAAATTATCCGCGTCTAAAGCCTGTACGTCGCCTAATATTCCTGATTTTATATTTAAGGGCTGCTTGACTGCCTTGATTTTGCCTTTTACGCATCTATTTAATACCTCTCTGACCTCCGGCCGTTATCCTACTGCTTGGAAAAAGGTGACTGTTCATCCCATTCCGAAGAAAATTGAAGCGTCAGTGCAAAAAGCATATAGACCAATTACCTTGATCTCTTTTCCGGCTAAACTTCTAGAGACACTTGTGTCGGATCAAGTCTCACAACATGTTGAACCCTATATTTCTGATGCACAGCATGGCTTCCGTGCGAATAGAAGCACACAATCGAATCTCGCTATTTTTTTACACTACGTAACTCGTCACTTGGATAATAGGATGCAGGTTGATGCTCTTTTTCTGGACTTTACCAAGGCGTTCGACAAGGTAAATATTTCCTTGTTGATTGCTAAGTTAAAACATATCGGTTTTTCCGATATTGCTCTGGAGTGGTTTAGTTCCATGTTAAAGGGAAGAAGTTTTAAAATACGATTTCTTGATCAGCCTGGCTGTATATTTCCCATCAAAAGTGGGGTACCGCAGGGTTCCCCGCTTGGTCCTTTACTATTTAATATTTTTGTTGCGGATCTTCCGCATGTACTTGCACCATTCCGATCTCAAATACTGATGTACGCAGACGACGTTAAATTATTTTATGCTGTTAATGGTTGGGACGCTTGTAAAGAATTACACGAGGCATTGTTGCATGTACACCGATGGGCTAAAGACAACGGTCTTGAATTAAATGCTCAAAAATCTTTCGTTGTCTCGTTCGGACGGTCCGTAACTCCTTTTTTATATAATTATCACGTTAATAATGCCGTCCTCACCAGAACTAACACTATTAGAGATCTGGGTGTGATGCTGGCTGACAATTGCTCTTTTGTTAGCCACATGAACCAGATATATCTGGATATTTCTAGACGTATTGGGATGATAAAGCGATCTATACATTTTTTTTCTAGCCCAAAAACTCTGAGTATTTTATTTAAAGCTTTTGTTAGTCCCAAAACGATCTTCATATTTATTTATATTGTGCTTGGATTTGGTTTGGTGGCAATTCGCAGGTCCTGAACAAAATCCAACGTAAATGTGTCAGTTTTAATTCCTTTGTGGCAACTCGTATGAAAAACATTAACTCGTTATCTCACCAATATAAAGATTTTAATTTAAACCGCATTATAAGCAACAATCTTTTTTAATATTTTATTAAGTGTTTTTCACCACAGAATTGCGGTATTTTCTTTACTTTCTGATTTTAACTTTCCTTCATTAAAGTCGACTCGTAGAGGTTATATTATCAAACCTGCTATTCGTTGGAATTCGCATATTGCACGGATCAATCCTATTAACAAATTAATTAAAAATTATTACGAGAATTTCAAAGATGTCAGCTTATCAGACTCTAACGATCTTCATATTTATTTATTCTCTTAACTTGTTTTAGTTATTTTAATTATTATTATTTTTATTTTTCTTTTCTTTATTAGTTATTTTATATGTCTCATTAACCCCGTTTTGGGCTTTGGCCTGTTGGGGGGCAACAAACGGATTCATCTTCCGGTTTATCTGGCGGATTGTATCCCTGTAGTTGCTACATTATTATTATTATTATTAAAATTATTATTATTATTAAAAAATTATTATTAGTTGCTGTTCCTATATTTAATTTAATATTCATTAATTTATACCATTTATATATATTAATTTCAAAGAATGAAAGATGCCCCTAGACTGGCCTCCAGGTCACCTTGATATT
>JAHWFO010035258.1:0-13105 GCA_023313115.1 Rhysida immarginata | reverse complement strand
TTTTAAGTTCTTGTGTGTTGTTGCTCATCTGTGACTGTCACATATGCTGTTTTTTTTTTAATATTTTATTCTTTGTTTTTCATTTTTTTTTTTTTTAACTACTCTTTATGAATATCTTTGTCTCTCTCCGTGCATATGTGTTTTCTGAAGAAAGAACATAATGTGTGTCATTATTACAATAGCAGCCACAATTTTATTTGTTCTATGACTCTCTAAAACCCAACCCAGAACCTCCAAGATGGTGAGAGTCGGTAATTGTGTCAGGCACGTGTGTTGACTTCTTTGTTTTGCAGAGGAGCTGCAAAAGTAGCTTTTTAAAAAAATAATTATGCTGCAGATGCTTGATTGTAAAAGAAGGGGGTCAAACTTGCCTGTAGCAAGCTAATACTGGGCAATGGTAGAAGCAGACGTACTGTGAGGTCCACTTTTAATTAGAATTAATAGACATATTTAATATTTGATGGGAATAGTATAAAATGAGTATGAATTGTGTATATAAGAGTAATATTTAATTATTCGTAACGGAGAATAAATCTAGTCTAGCAAAGAATGTATATATTAAAGTCAATACTAGAACATAAAGGTGAATGCGACTCTGAAATAAGTGATAGATCGTAATAGATAGGTGTTAATGTCGGATACTGATATGAATATGAATCTAAATATGATAATGATTTATGTTATTATCAGAATACTGCATGCATAATAAGTGGCATATATTGGAGTTATAAAAAGTAAATTATATTAATCTGTTTAATAAAAAACAGATTCAAACCATTTATGACATGGAAGAGTAATTGCGTCAGATTTCGACCAGGTGTGAGGTTGTTTACGATTATTTTCGTGGAAAAACGCCCACCTGTGAACACCTGCATTCATCTCGTGATATTGAGGTGATCGATGGAAGAAGAACGAATTAGAACACTTCACGTGTGTGTGTGTGTGTCAACCCATTCCGGTCCAATGAGGATCGTGAGAGTGATAGAAACCAGAGCGTTTCACTTGTTTTTATAAATACTCTTGAATATCAGAGTCCCTTAGTTAAGGATGATGATGATCTTCCCCCCCGTCGGAGTGAGAGACGAGATTTAGAGCCACGATGGAGAGCCAGGCAGAGAGCGACCCAAAAGAGTGTTGATGACCAGCCGCCTGAAGCACTGTAATACGCTGACGACCGAGAAGGAGAACAGGTGAGTCCGCCACCGTTGACAGAAGCAGTCGCATAATAGCAATAGAATAACTTGTATCCAATCCTACCCTTAGAATCAGCGAAAGTATCTGAAGCATAACGCAAGTATAAAATAATAAAACAGTCAGTCAGTTATTATTATTTACATCCTGTAAGAAAAGAGCCGTGTTAGGGAAGAAGCAGACGAACTACGTTGAAGTCATCAACTGCCTGCTACGCTGGAGCTTCTTTGAAAACAAGGTAATTCCTGATTGCTTTTCCGAACACCTAAATTCAGTCACCACTCGAAATATTTGAAAATAAGTTTAAGAGAATTCTAATAAACGTTCAATTAACTTGTTGTAGAAACGTTAATACCTGTTCAGATCATTATTAACAAAAGCGAATAAAATGAGAATCAATAGAATAATTAACTGTTCTTTATTATTCTTAATTGTGGTTGGCTTAATTCCTGGTTCTTGAATTTAATATCCATTATAAATAAGTCTCTGGAGCCGACCCTAACCACTCGCCTAACTGTAAATTATGGTTGGAAGGTGTGCTCAGGGCTACCGATCATTAGGGCATTTATATTCGAACTATCTGAACCTCATTTGAAATTATTAAAAATTTACATCAAAAAATATTTCCATTTATTTAACGTGGCCCGGGTCGTCACAGTACGTCCAACCTTAAAGCGAGGCTCGCTGGATTCTGGAAGGACGAGGAGTATGTGGAACCATGAATGAAGACACGGTAGGAGACCTTTCTTTCTTTATTATTTATTTTTAAGCAAAACATTTTATTTATTTCCTTTTTCATAGTTATTTATTATTGATTCTAGTGGATCGTGTGAAATTTTTTTTTTCTAATTGAATTTGTTGTGGTGTTAAAGATGGGGATGAACAATGATGTCTTAGATAAAATTGAATTAATGGGTTAATAAAAAAAAAAAAAAGGTGAGTCGCGTTTAATATTTTTGTGCAATGTTGGTGCTATATAAATAACCAAATCAGGGATGTCACTATAATAAATGACGTGTCCATCAGCAAGATTGGGTGTGTGGGTACTCACTCACTAAATAAATAAATGCAGAGAGTGTGTTCTTGTTGTAAAGCGTTTGAAAAACATTTGTTTATAGGCCATGGTATGAAAGATGGTGAATGCAAGTACCTCATCTCTGCACGATCAGCCACGCTTGGAAAGACCTGTGACAGCTTCCAACGTCCACATCAAAAAGCACAGGTTGATTCGCAGTAATCGCTGGATCGAGCAAAAGGGACATTGTACGTCGAGCTGAGCAGAATGCATGAGTGCCTGTGCTATCTCAGATGGTGTGTTGCGAGATGCTGCTGTGCTGCACATTCCTGGAGGGGTGAGGCATTTCTGCGCCGTTCTTCTTGCTGGGAACAACAAATTATTGTGGCTATGCCATTACAACCTCGAGAACAAACGACAGTCCCATGGAATACCGGCACAAGGAATTGCCACCCCTTGGGGGGGAAAGAAAAAATTCTCAAATTGTTTGCTTCAGCAGGGGCTTTTTTGTTTGATGGGAGTGGGGCTGTGCATATCGAGCTCCTTGATGAGCATGGGCACATATGATCAAGTTGACCCAGTATATTGGCGACTGAGGGCGTGGCTGACCTTTGCTCATTCTTCTGCAATGTGACAAATTGCCAGGCTCCACACGAGTCGCAAAATCAAGGACACCCTTCAGCGCTCCGGTTCGTTCACCCCCCCCCCCCCACCCTCAGTCTGAACCTTGCTCCCCTGCGGCTTTTTTTCAATCCTTTCCCAAGCTGAAGGAGAATCTCAAGGGGCAGAGATCCCAGGGGGATGTGGAGAGAGGTCAACGGGGCAGTTTGAAAGTTGCATTGTTGTTGGTGGGTTTTTGTGGAGACTACATTGAAAAGTGACAGCTGTACCTCGTGTAGAAAAAAAGACGTAGCTTTAGCACTGTGCTGCATGATTTCTCTCTTCAATCAAATGGCAAGTAAAAAAATTTTATAGCCAAACAGGAAAAGCAAATTCAAATTATGAACAGTTTTGGTTTTGGTCAGATGGTAAAAATTAACCAGATTTCCACTTGCCAGCTGTTGGTTTTGTGTTGGATTTCACTGATTTCATCAACAGATTGGTGCCACTTGCGTTGTGTTAATAGACTTGTTGGCATCCATTAAAGTTGATGACAAAGTAACCCAAGATAAGATTTATGTTGTTGTTTAATTAAATTACACACACACACCAACTGTTGTAAATGTGTTTATGACGAGGCAGCTCTCTTTATTGCACTTTTTTTTTTATAAAGAAATGCATGCTGCTTTTCCTGGGGCCTCTCCATTTTTTCTTGTAAACCACTGC
The DNA here is from genome assembly GCA_023313115.1 of Rhysida immarginata. Classification (NCBI taxonomy): domain Eukaryota; kingdom Metazoa; phylum Arthropoda; class Chilopoda; order Scolopendromorpha; family Scolopendridae; genus Rhysida; species Rhysida immarginata. Next base: position 9,573 of record JAHWFO010035258.1, on the reverse strand, counting down.
CTGTAGGCAATGAATGAGTGTGTGTGTGGGGGGTTTTTAAATAATTAAACTTTTGAATTTGAACTATCCCCACCCTCCAGTGATGTATCTATCGTATGTGTTCTCCATCATTATTAGATAGAAATAAATATTTGAAATCTTCATAACCCTTTCACTGATGATGAATATTGATGTCCCCTTTGGCATAAACAAACAATTGCATATGGTACTTGACTCCACAGGTTTTCTCCATTAAAAGGCAATTCTGTTGTTGACTTTGAACCACTCTTTTATTGTAATTTTAGCCGAGAGTGATGTTGGCTTTTAAAATAAAAAATGACGTTTTATCTGTTTTTTATATCAAAGCAATTGCTCTTTCAAACAAAATTTCCTTGTTCATTGTGTGTGCAGAGAAAATCTAATTTGAAATGGACATTATTAAGTGAAAGGAAAGGCATGTTTCATGGCCTAAATTCAGATGCGCCACTTTGTTTTTTTAGCAGTCGATGGAGGTTTGCACTTGTTTTGAATATATACGATGTTATTTTTTTGTTGGTAATATGCACAGAACTCTCTAAATATGTTCTCGAATGGAACACACACAACAAGCAAAAAAAGCAAACGGAATTGGTGAAGATGGGAAAATTGTGTCTGCATTAAAGATGTGAGGATTACTGTTTGAACCAGAATCTGGATCAGGAGGAAAAAATATGGCGGCTATGGAGTGACGCGCTTTCGAACCGCTCCTGATAGTTACTGTTCTTCTCCCCCTACAGATAAATAGCTGCTGCAAGGCGTTCTATTCTAATTAATAAAGTAATAAACTTCGCAACGATAGCGTGTTTCCTCGTTTCTGCTCGATTATCAGCGCTTTCCTGATCGTATTCGTCCGCCGAGGATTCCTAAGTTTTTATATTTCGTTGCGGGCTGGTCATAGAAGCCGGCCATGGGGGAGCCCCCCTTCCCCCTAGGGTGCCCCTGAGCCAATCTGCCTCGGCAGAGACGGAGGACGAGAAGAGGAAGAAAAAGAAGAGGAAGCTGAGTGACTCCCAGCCTTCGGGAAGTAAATCCCGTAACTCATCCCCCAGTACGCATAAGTCGTGGAAAGATGGCCAAAACAAATCTACTTCGATAGTTAATTTGTCTCCCTCCAACGATAATTGTTCCTGGTCGCCTCGTGGTTCAGTTTCGAATGAGATCGTTGACACTGAAGCAGATAGCCACTCTCCACTTAATAACAACGAAACTACTGCGCCTGCTACTAATTCTGTCAACAAGCCCCCTACTTATCCTCATCGTAAGCAACTACCAAATCTACACGACCTTTTAAAAATTGCGGCCAGACCTTGGCTTATCGTGCCACGTTTCCTCTAAAGACCCGAGCCACCAGGAGATATCCTCTCCAGGGTTTGTTAGGAAAATAATCAATTCCCTCACCAGCAATTCTGCCAGTGTAAGCAAGTTTCAGACTAGTAAATTTTTAGTGAAATTCTCCTCCACCGCTCTGGCGGATAGATGTACTAAGTTCAGGGACATTGGCACAATCACCCTGGATTAATGAGGTCCCCAGATTTCTAACATCCTCTGTGGGCATCATCCATGGCATGCGTTCTGACCTCACTCTAGAGGAGCTGCAATCCTCATCCAATTGTGGCTCATATATCACTGGTATGAGGATGCCAGCGCCATATGCGCCACGAGGGGGTGAGGTGGGGGAGGTGCTGATCTACTTTTGTCTCCCCTCCCCGCCTGAAAAGCTGGTTTTCGAGAACGAAATCTTCTTGGTTGTGAGACCTCCCCCATGGCCCATGCAGTGCATAAAATGCCACTGCCTGGATCACACCAGAATAATGTGCACAAACCCTGCAACGTGCTCTAAGTGCACAAGCAAGGATCATGAGAGAAGTGATTGTACGGCTGGTTTCTTTACGTGCATCAATTGTGAAGGAGGGCATTCCCCCCTACTATAAGGGATGCCCAAGATTTAGGTACGAAGCACTGGTTCGGACGAAAATGGAAAACCTATTCATATCATACTCTCAAGCAAAGAAGTTAGTGGATATGGAGCTGGGTAGGGAAGGCCCGAGTCAAGCTTCATATGCCTCCCAAGTGGCAGAAGGAGCCCTCTCCTCACCAAACCCCTCTCCTAACGGTCCATCTTCTCGTGTCTCTCATTCTCCGGCCCAGGACTTCCCTGAATACCAATCTTCTCACTCCGGCTCTCCCCCCTGCTCTCAACAGTCTACTATGACCTGCACCACTAGTGGCAGGGACGACCTCCCTCCGTCTCCGGTGTTTCACCAGAACGAATAATACCATGAATGCTTCTCAGATAGATTGGTCCCAGTTGTCCCCCTTCTCTATGGAAACTTCTGCATTGGTCACTGGTGCCCCTAATAACACAGCCCTCTCTGGGAGCGAGAAGAATAACGATGTGATATTGGCTCCTGACCCCATATCTGTTTCTAAAGTCGACTCTGCCTCTGTAGATAAAGACGAAGCGATCAGTGGCAGTCTGAAACTCTTCATCTCTACTATGATGACAAACGGCCAACCTGCATACAATCAAGACAACTCGTGGGGTATTGAGCACACCCTGGACATCATGAATAAGAGGCTCCACCACTCCCCTCGGTTGGTTCACGGAGGTACTCTCTTAGTGGCAGGAGATGCTTTCCCCTATTCAACACCCTACTGAACAGCCAACCCAGTCCGCCACTCAAATTGCCAACCACGGCCATGACTCATTCTACCCTGCATGGTCAGGATGCATCGCAAGCCGATTAAAGTCGTTCACTGTAACGCAAGGGGTGTCCTCTCCAATTGGGGAGGACACCATCTTATCGGAAAAAAAGTGTGACATTTTACTGATTTGTGAGACCTTTTTAAACTCCGATTCCAATGTTTCCATCAATAATTCTATCACTTATTTAAGCAATAGAGACTAATCATGGTGGTGACAATCTTATTGCCATCAACCCCCACATCCCTCACTTCATTAATTTCAAAAAATACATTGGTACAATTGCCATTATCGACCTTGTTCTTTACCTGGACAACTCTTGGCTCCACATCTTTAGTGTACATGTCCCGGGATACATCAGGAAGGAATCCTGGGTAGAGCTCATCTCTTCTCTAACGGCTCCCTTCATTATTATAGGCGACCTCAACGCTAAAAGTCCGCTATGGGGTTGTGAGAATTATAATCACAATGGCTCCTGTCTGGAGGATCCCAGTGCCCAGTTCAACCTCAAAGTCCATTTCACCCCGAATTTCACCTTCCATCCGCCCAGAGCATCCTGGTCTCCGTCCAAATTAGACATCGCTCTTTCCTCTCCAGATTGGCCACTCCTGCTCCTCACCTCCCTGGTGGAGGGCACCTACGGGAGCGATCATCAACCGATTTGCCTTACCATTCTCCCCTTCTCTCTCACCAATCATTCCCTTCATGATAATAGACCAATTTCTTTCCCTTGTACATCCCCTCTCCTCAATCCCGCACCCCCTTGGAACTCTGATCATGACAACATAAAGTCCCATGATATCCAAAGCCAGATCTTCTCGTTTCAAAATAGTCTCCTCCCGTGCTCACCGAGTGGTAGATCCCCTCCACTGAGACCTGGCTGAGGAACATGTCTAGAAGACAGTTTTTAAAATGCAGGTGCGACCCATGCTGGCTGGTCATGAAGAAAACTAAGGCTAAATGTAAGAGAGTCCTCAGGAAGTTTAGAAGGAAGTATTGGTGGGCAGACCTTCTCTCGAGTAATAGACATAAACAATATCTGGAGAGTTCTTAAAATCATGCTTCACCAACGACGTCAGCCTGCCCCCCTTGATTAAAAACCAGGATGGGTCCATGAAAGACCCCAAGGAGTCCGCCATCGCTATACTCAACCAGGCCGTGGGAATGGCAACCAATAAGCAGAGGTCCTGGCCGGCTCCCCTCTCAGCATCTTTCATTCCAGAACAGTGTAGGAACCAGTGGGAAGCGCCCTTTTCTATTCTTGAGTTCAAGGCATCCCTCAAGAATAAGTCGAAGGCCCCTGGTCCTGACCAACTGATGGACTCCTCCTTTGGCAAGTTGAACTTGTGCCAGCAGCAGACTCTACTAGGCCACCTCAATAAGTCTTGGTCTGCCGGCATAATTCCGAGGAGCTGGAAGAAGAAAACTTATATTCACCCTATTTTGAAGTCTGACAAGCCCCCCTTCCTTCCCCAAAGTTATAGGCCAATAGCACTTACTTCATGCCTCATTAGAATCCTGGAGAGGATGATCAACAATCGCCTGCAGCACTTTCTGGAGTCCCGTCAAATTCTCCCCCCTTACATTACGGGCTTCCGTAAGGGCTCTAATTACACATTCCCCATCATTAAACTTGTGGATAATATCTACTCAGCGTGGGAAAAGGGTGAGGTGTTAGGTGCCGTATTCCTGGACTTGGAGAAGGCTTACGATATGGTCGAACACGAAATCCTCATAAACAAATTGACCAAATTATCGATCCCGGAGCGTTTCATTTTTTGTGGATCCTCTCCTTCTTAAGACTCCGTCAGGTTGGGATCAAAAATACCCAGGGGGCATTGCCTGGCAAACTCAAGCTAGGGGCCTCCCACAAGGATCTTCCCTCGGCCCTGTATTATTTAACCTGTTTATGTCAGATATTAGTAAAGACCTTCCCTCGGATTTAAAAATTAACATCTTCGCCGATGATATCGCCATTTGGTCCACGAGGCGATCTGTCCCTGTGGTAAGAGAAATCCTTCAACTCTCTTGCGATACCCTCACGGAGTGGAGTAAATCCAACGCAAAGTCCTTCTCCCCAGACAAGACGATCGTTGTTTTCTTCATCCAGAGAGGGCCATCCCCCCACCCGCGCATATATATATGAACAACTCGTGTCTCCCAATAAGAAGAGCCCACAAATTCCTAGGGGTTGTTCTAGATGAAAAACTCAAATGGCAACAACACACGGCTCGGATGCAGGACCACTTGAGGAAGAATCTGGCTAGTATTAGACGCATCACTGTGGCAAACTGGGGGCCGCCTTGGTCGGAGACCTCCACCCTCCTCTCCTCTCTCTTGCAAACTATCGACCAAATGGATTTCTTTCTCCTCTTAACCCCTAAAACCACTAGGGAGCGATTAATCAAGCTAGAGAGAAAAGTTATTAGGGCCTGTTTACATGCTACCCAGTCGTCGCCCAACCAAGTACTATATGCAGACTCCGATCTAACACCTCCTCCTCTGAGATGGGAAGCCAAAGCAATAAGCTCTGTATATTCGTTCCTGCAAGCGTCTCAGACTTTCAACGTGGAGGCCTCTTCGGCAGTTTTCTGCCAAACCCACTTTAAGTTGAGCAAGATACAGGGCCTACTTTCATGAAATTTGACCAAATTCCAATGTGAACAGCTCCAGGTTTGTGGCAGAGTCCTCTTAGAATCCCCAAGGTTGCCAAGTCTTGATCCGGACATCGTGGTTCTTCCTTCGGGCCTAAGGGCCTCAGACCCGTCAGGCTTTGTCAGACAAGCAGTATCAGAGCTCCTCCATTTATTCCTTCCCAAAATTCAGGTGCATTTTCACGGATGGCTCTATCACCCCTGGTGCCTTCTTAGGAGGAATTGGGATTTACGAGACAAATAATATATTAGTTGTGCCAATAAATTAAGCTCAGTTATGAGTGCCACCACCTTAGAACTCTTGGCCATCCACAAGGCAATTATGTTGATCACCCTTCAAAAACCGGCGAAGTTTTTAATCATCTCTGACTCGAAAAGTGCTATTATGGCCATCAAAAAATCCCTTACTTTGGGGAAGTGGTTCCATTGTAATATCTTGGATCACATTATTTCCCTCATAGCGGTACTTACTGGAGCAAACTATGACATTCACCTGATGTGGATCCCGGGACATAAGGGCATCAACGGGAACAAAATGGCAGACCGTCTGGCTAAGTGGGTGAGAACATCTAACTGCCCTGTCAAATATACCTGCCTCGACCCTAACACACTAAGAGTAAGAGCCTACACTAAGAAAAAACTGTTCGAGCTCTGGAACGCTGAGTGGTGCACTGATCCTCGCGGCGGGCACTATAAGCAACTCATGCCGTTACTTCCTAGACATAATAGAAAGATCGACCTTATTCAGACTCAGGTGCGGACATCTGGCAACAAATTACTTTCTGCATAAAATAAACATTAGTCCCTCAGAAAGGTGTCCCTGTGGTGCGACCGAAACTGTGAAGCATATTCTCCTAGAGTGTCCCATTTTTTGACGTCAGAGGGATCGCCTGTTTAACAGCCTCGCTCTCAATCGCATCCCAGCCACTATGGGAAATATTCGCCTTCTCGCTCTGCGAAGCAGGCAAGCCAAAAGGAAAACCATTCATGCTTTGATGGACTTTATCCAGGATGCTAATCTAACTCGCATAATTCTTGGCCCTCTAATACAATAGTATAACCTTCTACCTTCTCCTTTGATCATCTCTTCAGCTAGTCTCCCGTTCTCGTCGGAGATGTGAGCTGTGGACTGAACTGTACTGAACCTGAATCTGCCTAAAATTTCATGTGTAGAGAGAATTAAAATGACCGAGCTACATTAGACTAATTTTTTGATTCTTGTGAACAAATGAGATTGTAGAATTACTAACGAGTGCAGCAGAAGAATATCCACAAACAATATAAGACATACCCACTATACTCGTGCATCTCTTTGTCTGTGTTGAATTGGTATTTATCCTTCGAAAAAACTTCAGTGGTCCCAAAACAGATGAAAGTCACAAGAGGACAAATTCTGGGGCTGTAAGGAGGATATTTTGAAAACCACCTGTTTCTTCTTTTTGGTTAGTTCATTCAGAACAACTTTTTTTTGCGCCGAGCGTTGTTATCGTGGAGAATGATCATACTCCTCTGATGAAGACAACATGCTAGGACCCGCTTGTTTTGTTTTTTTTTGTTTGGTAGCCTTACAGAGATTATCCTTTTTTTTTTTTCAGGATGGGGGTTCCGTGTCTAAAAAAGGGGGCAACCGTGTTTTTTTTGTGTTAAAATAATTTTTCACACTTGCGAACAGTTAGCAAAAATGAAACAATAAGCCAAACTGCTTCTCCCACAAACAGGGTTTTTTTATTCAGCATGAATATGTACATTATTTCTCAAATGCCAAGTGATCATCATATTTCAACACATGATTAAAAATTCCAAAGGGCCCCTGGGGCTTATGAAAGGGATACAGTCCAATCCAAGAAATTATTTATTTTTAGAGTGCCCCAAAATCAAAATTGTCAGCATTTAATTTAAATTAAGTAGAATTTTATTATTGCCATTTTTCTAGGGAAAATTAATTAAGTTTCTTTTCCAACATCTATGGCCTGTCTGTGTATTTAACGTGCTGAACACTCAGGATTGGAATTTGCAAATGCGTGTGTGTCGAAAATAATAATGCTCACCAAATCCTGGTAATGATCCTCCTTTTTTTTGATGGTCGATATAAAAGGCATCACACCACTTAAGCTTTTGATCGTACGCTCCTGAGCTTTTTGGTCAGGCTGTCCTTTAACAGATCCAAGAAGTCTCCTGAGCCATTCTTACGCCCAAAATTTCTTGGCATTATTGCTCTAAATATATATGATTCAATGTATATATTTTCTGTCTGTCCTTCTAAGGTTGTATTCCTAATTTTGTTTCCCTGATAAGGTTGTTATAATTCCCTTGTATCTGTTTTTAATGGCAGCAAAGTTGTTTGGTTTGTTTTTTGATTCTCGTTATTTATTTCTTCCTGTTGGGTTGTTAGGTTGGGTGTTGGTGGAAGGGTGGAAAGCTGGCCTTTTTTTTCAGAATCATTTTGCTGAAAAGCTGAAACCTTGTGTGAGGGAAACCTTATGAGTCAAGTGGCTATTGATGTACTGTACGATGGAACAAATGACAGTTTTCTGTAGATCCCAGAATGTTGTTTTGTTCCATCATACATATTAATAGCCACTTGACTTGAACTACTGCTTTGCTCAGCAAATGATTCTGAAAAAGCCAGCCTTTTCAACCCTTCCATTTAAACACAAAACAACCAACAGGAAGAAATAAATAACGAGAAATCAAAAACCAAACAACTTTGCTGCCATTACAACTGGATACAGGGGAATTATAACCACCTTATCAGGGAAACAAAATTAGGAATACAACAATCTACATTAGTAGAAGGACAGACAGAAAATAATATTGGGTCATATACATTTAGAGGAATAATGCCAAGAAATTTTGGGCGTAAGAATCGCTCAGAAGACTTCTTGGATCTGTTTAAGGACAGCCTGTTTAAGTATGTTCTACGCGGTGATGATTACCCCAGTTCATCTCGGTATAAAACCTTTTCTAGATAAGAGAAAATCACTAATGTTTAATAATTATGCATAGACTCCTTTGAGCTGGGTAAACAGCATTGTACAGTCGCTCAATGTGGTGAGGAACATGGATTGAATTTTTCTTACACAGAAGTTAATTCCACAAGGGATGTTTTATCTAGCCTGATATGATCGTATTGAGTTGATATTAGTACATTGTGACTCCATTCACTTCAAATTGCATTCACTTCTCCGACTACAGACACTTACCTGCTTTAATTTCGTTGAGCCTGTTGAGATGTCCAGCTTAATTGTCCCCCGCTGAATCCTGTGATGTTTTCCACATAGATTGTCCCAAACGTTTGCAATAGTTCGTTGCCTGCTTAAGAATTCAAACGAGTGGTCTGTTTTTAACTTATGGAGAGGTTTTTTACACAAGTATCATCTACAGACGATTCACTCATGATTTTTCTTTCACAAAGCTTTGTTATGCACACACAAATGTCCCATGTACTCTCTTGTGCTCCCCGTCACTTTGATTACAACTCGTGCCACACCACGATTTGTGATTAGTGATTGCTATTTTCCCGCGCTACTGCCTTTTTATAATGTTCCCTCGTTTTCAAGATTCCCCCTTCCCCTTTTCAGACTTACACAAATCCCGTTCATTAGATTCTCGGTGTCCCTCGAAACTAATAGCCTTTGAAGCATCTTCTGGCTGTGGATGAAATGATATTCTAAGGTGGGAACGCGCCAAGAGAAATAAACAATCACCGAGATTAAATAACAGTTCAAATATCAAATTGAGCCAAATCGATGAATGCTGGTCTGAGAAATACGAATTAATTACATGTGTGAAGTATAAAAATGGTTGAATAGATAAATAGTTAAGAAAATGAGTGTTAAACGAGAGTGACATATGGATTTGCTTGCTGTATTTGTTTTGAGAATATGCATTATATTATCACGACACTAGTGGTGCTGGGAGTACTTTTATTCAATTGGGCAATATGGCCACTTTCCTAAAGGTAGATCTGACTTTTACGGCTCTAGCATCTTTTATTTTAAAATTCTTTGACCGTTTCAGGAATTTTATCTACACTCTTTTTATGCAAGTATTTAATGTGCTTGTAAAATCTTTGAATATAAACGTTAGCACGTAATCGATATATCATTGAAATGAAAACAAAAATGATTTCTTTTATCCAAAGTGTATGCAAGGAATTTAAAAATACTCTCCGAATGCGTTTAGGACATTTATCCC
>JAHWFO010035240.1:0-18323 GCA_023313115.1 Rhysida immarginata | reverse complement strand
TTAATTAGATAACGGTCTAAAAATCATACATGTTATGAATATTAAACGATGTGGGAGGGGCGTTTTCCCCGTCATGGCAGTTGCCTAGAAGTTCAACTGGCAAATCTTTTTATTTGCGGTTCCAATTGGTATGGCTTAATTTCACGATTTTCAAATAATTCATAGAATAGTTTTAAAAATCTCCATCGAAATTTTTGTCGCTTGAAGAGAATTCAGAACTGCTATCCGAGCCGCACTTAGCCATATAGTATACCTCATACAATACTAAGGCCCCTTTCACACGACGCCACCAGAGACGCGCCACCACTCTTTTTGGTGTCGCATTTCTTGGTGGCGTGTTCAGATTTTCCTGCCTCCAACGCGGCCACCAGAAATGAGTCACCCTTTATTCACCGAAATAAGCAAACACCCAGCACAGGTGTTTGCGAGGGGCGGTATAGGAAATAGTCACCCTTTGTTCACGTTGCCCCAAACGATTTGTTACTATGGAAACCTCCTTTCCTCAACTGCCAACAATGGTGGTGGCGCGACCTCGTGTGAAACGCTCTACTGTGAGCAGTGTAACGACGCGGCCGCGCCACCAATCTGGTGGCTCGAAGAATCACGTATGGAGCACATCCCCTCTTCTGGCCGCGCGTCCAATGGCGCGGTCACCACCACGTGTGAAAGGTTCAACTGTCAGCAGTGTAACGACCCGGCCGCGCCACCATGGTGGCCTCGTGTGAAAGGGACCTAAAAGTAGCTACAGCTCGCATTTCAGCAGGCCGATGACGTTACGGGGATGATCGCTCCACATCCAAAATGGAGCGCGACGGATTTACGAAATACGTATATAAACGCAGTTTTTATATATTTAGAGAAATTTTTGGCAATTTTTAATATTACTACATTAATTTATTTTCACTCTAGATTATTTAGATAAAAATTAGTTTTTAAGTGGTACTTGTCCTTTAAGCCAATATATCCATGTACGATGCTATAACATGAAAATGTGCTCCCTTTATCCGCTTTGGCGGTAAAAACATTCTTGTTATTTCTTACTCTATGATAAACAGCATTTACCAATCATTTTTTGTATATGAACCCCTGCCAAATGGTCACCGTATGATGCACGCCACACGTACTTCTAAGCATTATCGTAAACTCTCCATTATTCGTCTTAACATATCGCCAAGAATATTGGTTTACAGCAAACAACATGCGGTTCTTCAATTCCAATATTAGATTGGAACGTAACCACAACAGGAAATGATTTTTGTGGAAAGTTCTACAGCAAAAAAAAAAAAAAAAAAATCCTTGTATATTCTAAATGAGTGAGGTTCTTGCACGTTCTCATAACATCCCAAATAGAAATGTTGCTTGCACTCTGCTCTAGCATCAACAAAATCATTATTCTTGAAACAAGTATCAACAGCGAAAACACGATGCCCAATAGTAATTCAAGCACTCCATGCTCAACAAACAATTTAACAGCTCATTAGCAAAAGAACGTCGCATCATCTGACGCACATTGATGCATCATTTGTACTACGCAGTCAAATTATGCTATCAACGCTGCCGCACAAAGTATTTTGAGGAATACAATCAGGGCCGTAGTGAAGGGGGGGCGCGCCTAGGCTCCTGCCCGGGGCCCCCTATAGATAGGGGCCCCCCATTCAATGTATGGTCCCAATCTAAAATGTCATAATTATTTTCTGTGAAGTAATGATTGGCACATATGGTCAATACTTGGATTTTGGATAGGTCTATGTTAAATTTATTTTTGGGTAAACTTTGTTTAGGGCCTCATAAAAGCTGATTTGGCCAGGGCCAAAAATGTTTTGCCCAGGGCTCAAAATTTTCTCACTACGGCGCTGAATACAATATTTTTAACTTTTATATCAGCCATTTAGTATAAAGAAAAACAAGAAATTTATCCTTTCAAAGAAGGTAAAGGAAAGTAGCGGAATCTCGAGCTCAAGGAAATTGACCCCTTAAAAAGTGAAGAAAAAAAGTGGACTAAAAAGAGGATAAAAAGGATACATAAAAAGCTAGAGATAAAAAAATAGCGATATAAAATGGGAGTAAAAGATAAAAGGTGGGATTAGAAAGTGAGAGATAAAAAGTGATGTATAAAGAAGAAATAAAAAGAGTGAAGGTAAAAACATTCCCCACTTTTTCTCATTTTATCACTTTTTATCCCTTTCTTTTATCCCAAACTTTTACCTCTTTTTTTTTTTTAGAAACATTTCAAAAATTTGATTTTCGCCAACGTCGTATTTCGAAGATCGCAAAGAACGTGCTACTTTTTTCTTTCTCATTATTTCCAATCGCATGACATACCACAGGCCATATATTGCTAAAGCTTACGTTATCACTAGACCCATATGCACTATATATACTACAGGAACAATCTGGCCCAAACTCCATAGTCATGTATGCTATACTGCAAATTCCATTCCTTTACACACCTACCGTGTATCCCAGAACTCCATGCCCAACATATAGGGAGGAAACAGATAAACACCTTTCGAGAATAAACTCATACTGGAAAGTGACTCTGCGGCCAACTACGGCACACTGGTAGTAACGGGGCGTCCCCTACCATAAATAAAGGGACTTAGTTTCTGCTTCACGATTTTATTTATCACCAGTAGTTTTACATCAGAGAATATTAGGCTTACTGTAAAGATGTGCGCGAAATGATGACCATTACTGTCAGTGTAAGCCTCACCTCGCCTAAACATTATTACTTAAAATACTTATTTTTTATGCTACGAATAGTGTACGCTTGTATAAGCGCTCTCTCTTCTTGCTTGTGCCCATTTTCAAAATATTTCAATTTTCGTCTGATTTCCTCTGAACTTTAGACCGTTTCCTTTGTATAATTTTTCTTATCTTGAATTGGCTTCTTCATTAAGTGTTTTTTCTCTAGTGAGAAGAAACTTAAAAATTGAAGAATTGTTTAAAATATTTTTCCTACATTGTTATCTGAAATACTCAATGGCCTATCCTGAATGCTTGTTAAGGAATTCAATTATTATTAAAAGAAATAGTCGCTCAAGAATTTAACAAAATAGAAAAGTATTAGGCCACATAAAACATTTCATTGCTCCACGCTACGAACGACTGTTAGAAGTACATTAAATTCTGTTGTGACACGAACCATGATATTTATATGCTTTTGATTTAACAAGAATTTAAAAAAAATATTCTGTTTTTACCTGATTTGTTTAGATTTTTTGTTTTATTATTAAAAAATATATAGGCCTGTCTGGTATTCCCAATTCACGTCGAGTTATCCCAAACAGCAGAATTGACATTTTGGGTGAACTTGGAAATTTGCAATATGAGAAAATGCTTTTAGTGATTGCGTAGATACAGTACTGCAGCCTTATGCAAGCTCGTGCTGACATAAAACTAACATAAATTTATTTTACTGACTTTTAAGAATTTGAATTAATCTTTATTTTTTACACGATATTTTACACATAATCTTCAAGAACATATCCATCGTATAAAAATAATGTAGAATTGGATATGTTTGAAACATGTCATTTTCCATAGTACTCATACCATATCTACCTTGCCAAATTAAATACCGTTTTTATAGAATTCCCAGAGCAAACAGACAAAATGTAATTCACCTGTTTTCGTGTAACCGCTTTATTATTTTTAGCAATTACATTATAGTATTTGTTCACACTATAAGAAATGCAAATTTATTACACACTGTTTAAATGAGATTTATTGCTCGATTCATTCATTAATTCATCCAGTTTTAAGACAATTTGTTAAATTTCATTTTAAATATATATGATAATTGTGAACAGTTCCTTACGAAAACAAGGCTTTCTTTTATGTTAATAGATTTGTAAAATGTGATAGCGTTGTTTTCACAAAATCACATCCAGACAGGGCTTCTGCTTCGCTACACACAGCGAATGTTTTATGCATAAGAATAGTGTTATTTCTTTTGTTTTCTCTTATTTTACAATGTTTTTTTAAACAAATTTTGCTTAGTGCTAATATAACAAAATCAGAATGGTTCTCTTCTTTCTCGCCCAATCCTCCTTTTTCTTTTTCGAGCAGTCTGGAATTTTTTAAGTGTCGTGACTTATGAGCCTTGTTATTCGTTCCTTAGCACCACACACTGAAAAAGAGAGGCATCTTTTTAATTTTGACGAAAAATTTTCTTTTCTTTTTAATTCGATTCAGAAGTAATGAGAAACGGAATCTACGTCTAAAATTTCACGGGTTTTATCACTACCCTTGATAAATGAAATTTACTTTCAGATCTCATATGGAAGAATGAATTTGGCCTAATCAGAATGCAAAAGACGAAAATAAAAAAGGAAGAGGAGGAGGAGGTAAAAGTGTAAAGGATTAATGAGCTCCGAGATAAGTCGAACTGCAAAAGGGGATTTGATAGAAGAAGGGAGATTAGCAGTAATTACGATGGCAGACGGAGGTGCATAAATTCTTCTGTAGTTAGATAAATTCAAGCAGTTAATTTCTTTTAAATGGTCTAATTCCTTTTCGAGTTCTCATGTACGTTATTATATTATATTACAAGTTTATTCATAATATTTTTCGTTAACATGTTTCAGCAATAGAAAATTGTAGAGAATATACAGGGTGTCCGAAAATGATCTGACTGATAAAAAAAACTTAATAAAAAAATCAACGGGTACACTTAAAGACAAGCGGTTTACAACACTTAGTAGATTGACCCAAAAAAGTTTTTACCGTTAGCGTCGTAATCACGATCGCGTTCATAGAGGGCGCTTAACCCGTCGTCGAATACAAAATGGCATCATCCAGAAAAGGCACAGTGCGTTATGCGGTTGGCAGCATCAAATTCTCCCTTAACAGTTCAATGGCAGTTCCGCTGAAAGTAAGGACGACCACATCACTTGTGAATTTGTTAAAGGCTTGAATGAAAACGTTTCTAGAGACTGGATCTATTCAAAAGAGGAAGAGTGTAGGGCGGCATTCCACGAGCGATGAAACAGTAGATGCAATACGTGAAGTGTTCCAGCGAAACCCAAATGATAAACCACGCCGCCTATCCGTCATCTGCGAAGTGCTGAATGCTGTAAACACGGATAATAACCACCTAAACCGCATTTGTTTCGGCGATGAAGCTACATTCGAAACATCTGGGAAGGTTAATCGCCACAACATCAGAATATGGGGATCAGTGAATCCGCACGCTGTTCGTGAACATGAGTCCTAAAGTCAACGTTTGGTGGGGACTTTTACACAATGCAATACTTAGGCCGTTTTCTTTGGTGAGAACACAATTAACGCTAGCCTGTATCAAGACTTGCTTGAACAGTACGTGTTCCCACAGCTGGAACACATGCAATCGACAGTCATTTGTCAACTACAAGTTCGAGAGGCACTAGACGGAGCATTTCCTGGTCTTTGGATTGGTCGGGATGGGCTTATTCCGCGGCCGCCGAGATCGCTGGACATTACACCACTAGATTTTTTTTAAAGACATGGTGTACAGATCTTTGGTACCGAATACAGCGAATTTGGAACGCTGAAGGACCAAATTTTGACACGATTGTAACAATCACTGCGCAGATGCATGAAAGCATATTGCGGGAGGTGGAATATCGATTGGACATTCTACGCGGAAAAAGGGTGCGCATTTTGAAATTTACTGATGCGTACATAAACGTTTTGAGTCAGTCTACTAAGTGTGAAAACTGCTGTCTCTATGTGTACCTATTGATTTTTTATTGTTTTCTTATCAGTCAAATCATTTTCGAACACCCTGTATAGAGGAGACTCTTATACCTTTGGCCAAATTTTACATTTATTTTTATGATGAACTTGTCCTTAATGTACTTCAGGTTATTCAAATTCGATTAATATATTTTAATATATGTACCTTGATAGTTTAATGACATTAATGACATTAATTGATACATGACTTTCATGACCGTCCAAAATTAATAGGACACAATGGTTTTTGGTTACTCTTGCTTTGTGGCATCTATGATCATGATTGTTTACTTAACCATTCTTTATGACTGAAACATAAACGTGTTTTTCCCTTGGACATAAACAAGCATCTTACTAAAACCAGTCGAAGCCGGATAATAGGACCACCGGATGATAGGACCAGCCGCCTATTAGGACCAAAACTCCAGATCCCAATCCCGATCTATAGTGTATTGTCAGCTCGGATAATAGGACCAATCGGCTATTAGGACCGTCCCGATGTGGTCCTATTATCCAGCTTCAACTGCAGTTCGACAGAAACTATTTCTCTACACTGAACATTAATTGGAACATTTTTAATATGTTTACCTGAAAGGGCTCCAATATACAGGCAAAAACGTTTACAACACCACCTTGAAAACGTACAAACAACAACTTCTCGCCATATTTGATTAGCAAACCCATCTATTGCATTCAAAAAGGCCAACTACGACTGGGACTCGGAAAAATAAATTGGATTATAAAAATCGATTTTTACGGGCTCTGTCCCAAGGTTTTTGTAATCCCCTTCATGTGTATAGTGTTCACTGTATGCAAAAGAATATCGCAGTTTTGAACAATTTTCTTATTTCTCAAACCGATGAGATATAAGAACAAATGTTACATTGGATGCAACATAGGAAAAGGCGTTTCAAATTGACATTATTTAATTTGATCTGAATTGATAATTTGATTCAAAATATATTCATTGAGTTCAATTTTACGACGATATGGTTATGTACACGATTGTATGTACACCGGGATACGGATCCAGTGTTTCTCACTTATACTTTAGGATGGTATCCTGTACCTCACAGTAAATGGATACGTCCATCCAGCGCTCCACGCAAGAATAGCGTCGTCTGTGAGAGATCTGTTTAAATGCATGAGAAAAATTGCATCGCGACGTGTTCCGCACCACTTGACGGAGTTGCAGAAATTGCAACGCTACGATGCTGCCCAAACCCCCTTTGGAACGCTATGAGCGCGAAGGGGAAGTCTTCTTATGCCTTATCATAACGATGTTTAAGACATGGGCCCATTCGTATGAGCCCAAACTGAAACGCCAATCGGATTTTGCGGGTCCCCACAAAATCTAAAGTGCGTCTGAATGCTTTGCAATGTGAAGATGATACTTTGTGTACACCTAAGACATCCGCTTCCGAACTATTCTCGAAGTTCTGCTGGCAATAGACCGCCCCATTCGCACCATCCAGAAAACAGGTGCTGCTACATGTATTCTACAGCTTCCACAACGCTAGCATCGAGTTCTACACAATGCTGAGGACTACTTGCAGGGACTATAGAGGTTTCCTAGAAGTATCGGTTGCAATTAATAGTTGCCACTATTAAAAAAACAACCCCCGTAATAAAATATTCCTCCAAGTCTTTATCGCAACAATTGTGCCATGTAGTGTAGAAGTCGAGTACGGCGTCGCTTGCCAGAAATCATAAAAACATACCAATGAGTGCTATAATGATTTTATTTCACAAAAACGGAAATTACATGAAAGGTTAACTCTTCAAATATCTACGGACGTTTTAAGATGGGGATGCCATTCGTTATACGGCAGACATCTAGACGATAGTCTAGTTGCAGTCATTGGCGAATTATAAAGATGTCTGCAATGCCAGACAAAAAATTAGCATCACTCCAGCCGGACAAAATGGTCTGTTCCGTTTAAAGGGAGGTAAACCCAGCTTTGGTGTCGTCTGAGGATAGGATTCTTCATGGTTCCATACTTAATGTAGTCGTGTGGCAATTGTAGATCAGGCTAGTTTTCATGAAACATGTGTCAGGCGCGCTATGAGCAAGAAAGTATTGATCAGCGTAGAATAGTTTTCAGCCGAGTTTTTCCGAGAACTTGTATTGTTTAGAAATAAGTTGGCTAGCTGATAGTTATAACCATTTGTCCCTTTAAATTCTGTTTCAGACTGTTTCAAATTTAACTTTCCCTTATTTTCGTTTAGAATCACATGAAATGATACTTATCCTGCAACCGCGATTCTAATTCCAGATACGCCTTCAGGTGATGAACTACGGCTTCCAGCGTTGAGGCTCAAAGAACTTACATTAAAGGCTCATAAGAAGGAAACCAAGCATTTGGGTAAGACATCATGAGAGACTATTATCCTGTAATTAAGAATTTTCAGCATAATGCAATCTTGTAAAGAATTTATCTTTCAGGGTAATTTATTAAAGATACAAGTTGGGGTTTCAAGCTTTTTATGTTCTTACTCGTTTTCCTTCCTAATCTTAAAACTTGTAACTTCAAAGTTTTAATTTAATGGCATAGTAGTTTTAAAAAAATGGAGTTGAATTTATCAGATTCAGTCGCAATTTCCTGGAGCATTATATGAATAACAGAAAAAATAGCTATGTTTAGGAAAGCAATTCAATGATTCAGTTTTAATTAGGCTTATAAAGATTTAAAAGATGAAATATCATTTGACATGATTACGTTCATAAGGGAGGAAACTGTTTACAGCGAGATCAATATTAGCGAAGATTTCATTCGATCACGCAAAATAATTACAAATTGCGGCAGGAGATAACTGAAGCAAGTGAAAATCAAAGATTCCAATCCCCTTTTATCTCTGTAATAATTATCGTTTATTCCACCGCGAAATTCTGATCGTTTCTCCCCTCCTCCGTCCCTACCTTCCTTCGCTTGCAAAATCCTCATTAGGGAGCATAATCAGTTTTAATAATTCACGCATTAATCCATTCGACTAGTGTTCCTGCTAAATCGGCAATTCTCAAAAGCGAGCGCTATTAAAATGGATATTTTGAGCCTGTTTCAAATACGTAAATGTTTAATTCATGGAGGGTTTTTTGAAGCTTTGGTGTAAATTATGCTGAATTCATGTCATAGAAACGAATTAAATTGTGCTCTCGTCGTTTTTTCTTAAACGTTTTCAGTGAAATTGCTCTCTCCCATTAAAATTGTTATTTCCCTTTGGCGTGTCAAGGTGCAAAACCCTATGAACAGAACTGATATGTGCAGTCAAAGCGACATTATTCGACCGACCTCTTATAAAATTTCACGTTATTTTTAAAGTCATAGACCCTTTTCCGCGATTTAAGCAAATGAATTGTTAAAGATTTATTTTTGTGCACAAAAGTAAATTAAAATGAAATGAAACGCCTGCAGTTTTAGGATTCTGAGCTCATAATCAGTGTCTCTTTTTTTGACAAGCTCGTATGTACAAACGCGTTCTGGTTTTGCGCTATCACTTTAACATGAAAAAGAAAACTATTCATTTTTTCTCCAATGGGATGTTATTGCCTATTCAAATATACAAATGTAGTTGAATTTATGAGTTTATATTCTCGTCATTTAGCGCATAGTAAATTATTCAGTTGTTTATAAATGTACAATGATGACTGTTAGATTAATACAGTTCAACTTTTATTCTCGCAACGATTTCGACATGGCGCTAGAGTATTATTCTCTTATCATCACACACTAAAACCAATTTTATAACGTAACAAAAGAGCTAAAGGAATCGATTATTATTAAATATTAGAATAGTGAATTATAGTGCGTTTTTCAGGCAAGATATGATTTATAAAATAAACAAGAATATAGCTCCCAAAACGATTTCCAAATATGCTAAAAAGAAGAATATAAAAATTTCTTTTTTATTTTATAGCAATATTTTATATTATAGCAATGGCGAAAACTGCAAATAGCGAGTTTAATAGGCTTAGGCCTATGCATTTGATTTCATCAGTTATCTATTTTTAACAATTGGTCTAACAGCAATTACGTTTTGCTAACATTAGGCCGAACTGTAATTAACTTCAGACTATATATAATAAGCCTAATATTCATAAGCTATTGATAACGACAGTCCTAACAATAATTAGCCATATTTAACAATAGGCCTAATAGCAAATAACCATTGTTAACAATAGGCCTCACATTAATTAAGTATTTTAACAATAAATAGCTATTAACAAGAGGCCTTTCATTAATTAGCCATATATAACGGAAGGCGTAACTATAATTAGCTACTGTAAAAAATAGGCCTAACAGTAATTAGTACTGACTGTAACAGGCCTAATTGTAAATAATTTTTGACAATAATAAGCCTAAAAGTGCTAGAAATGTACATTTGAGGCATTAAAAATGATTATTGTGGATTTCTGGTTTCTTCTCATCGCTCGATTGATAGGCCTAACATTTTAGTATTGTTAACAGTGCTATTTGAGATCCACTTAGCATCACTGCTGAATATACATGTCAATCAGAATACCCAAATTATTAGATGATTTCCTTAATTTTATTTATTTATTTCCTGGTAGTTTTGTATTCCAACTTTAATAAATTGTGTTAAAAACGAAATGAGCGCGTGCCTCGACAAAGCTTCATAACGGGCACAGAAATGGATTATTCCTAATGCTGTAATTTAATACAGTGAGATTACTAATTTATTAAATTAATAAATTTTACTATTATTAATTTGTAATAGATAAAGTACTTAATAAAATGAAGCCGCTCTTCATCAATAACACCTGCGTAAGAATATGGGGTTAATAATGATATGGTTTGTAATCAGTATCTATTGTAATTTATAAATTTAGGTCTTTACTTTTAAGTTTCCAAATGGAGACGCTTATTTAAACATTTATCGTTTTAATAAAGTCCAATGAGTTTGAAATCCTAAATGAGTAAGTCGATTCCTTTTGATAATATTATTATTGATTTAAGGCATTTTAATTGTATATTAGCTGCTTTAAGGACGAGAGAAATTTTTCAGTTCTCTATCGCAAGCAATGCTTTGATCTGATTAATCAGAAGGTGAATTTCGTTCATATTTAAAGTATCATTTTGAAGATCTTATAATGGAAATTAAATTTGAAATTTTAAGATTTTATAAGTGGATAGCGAGGAGAGACGCACATTTCTTGCTTTACATTTGAGCTTTCACTTTAATAAATGAGTAGAGGAAATCGAGTTATCGTGAACATGATCCAAAGAGACATCGAAGCTGGCCCCTTTTTTAGGGTTGAAGTCGGTAGCTTACAAATGGACAGTGTGATAATCCCTGTGAGAAATCAGTTCCCTTTTTACAGTGCGTGAAAAGAATAAAGAGATGAGATAACAGCAGTCATGTGATATAGTCGCATGATATGAAGATTTTTAATGCGAAAAGCTAAAATTGAAAGGTTTAATTTGACGTCATTCGTGAAAACCTCGAGGGGAAAAAGGTAACTTACTAAAGAAATGGTCGTTTTTTATCTATGACAAGCGATAGAATGAGGAAGACTTGATCACGCAAATGTAACAGCCGTAATCAGAGAGAACTATTGGTATAGACCTTCTTTTATATACGGCCAGTTCTTGTTATTGTTATAATCCCTGCATTGCGTCGATTATTTTTTTCGAACAAGAAACTAATGAACGGTGAATTAGGTGGCACAATAGAATTTTCTTATAACAAACTGATACACCAAATGTCGGGTATAACAAACCGTTTCTGAAATCCCTAGTAGGCCAGAGCAGAAAACGATGCCTCGAATACTTCGCTGATAGAATGAAGTGAATTGTGTGGTCCCTGAGATTCGTTATAATCGCTGAGTGAATATGGGCTTGTTTTAGCAACCATGGAGAACATCAAATCGAATGTTATGAGCGAATTCCGGAAGATTCCAAAATAAAATCTTCACCGGTGTTCCCAACAAGGCAGGATCAATAAAACAAATTTGTGTGTGTGTGTACTAAAAAGTCTTACTTTGAAAATAATTAGGTGAGCGTTGTTATGCGCCATGTGATCAAAAGTCCTGTGCACTGCAGGCATGATTTCACGAAAATTCATATGGTGTTGAACCAGTTTTTGCTTTTAATACGGCCTGTATCTCCGAGGAAGACTTTCCTTCAGATTTTGAGAGATAGCTGAGGAATATTCTTCTATTTTTCCCGAAGAGCTTTTGATGAATTCAGTTACATCAAGGTTACAGATGTCGGGCGATATGGATTAGCCCTAGTCGTCGCTGCAATTCACCCCACCGCCGTTCAATGGATTTATACAGGGGCTCTGTGTAGTCAGTCAGTTTCTTCAACTTCTTTCTTAAGTGCTCCTGCACATATCTTGCTTTGTGATCCAATCCCAAACATACGATTTTGGCAGTGCAGATTTGTACAAAATGTCAAAGTAAATTGCAGATATCATAGTTTCGTCTACTACCTCCACGAATCGTTGTCGTAGTTCTTATAAATTCTATGGCAAAAGGGACACGCGTATATAGTACTTGACGTAACCCCACATAAAATACTCACAAGTGGACATCAGGTGATCAACGGCAAGCAAAGACAAGTTCTCATTGGCCACGCGACCCAATCCAAGCTTCTCACTGAAGAATGCATGAACTTTTCAATGGAGTGTGGAATTTAGAAACAGGTCTCTAATTGTGGTAATAACAACTGTTGAAGCATATCAAAGTATAGATTACAACAGTAACAGTATTTTATTTCAGAAAAACTTCTAGAATATCTGTATACGATAATACAGAGTGATTCAAATTCAAATACTGGACATAGCTGTTTTTCGGAAATGGCGTGTAAAATGAACGATGTGACCATCCTAGCAGGGAATAGGATAGGTGCTCCATCTTTTGGAGCATTTTGGAATTTTGCCGCCATCCTGAAATCCTCCATTTTGGGTCAAGGTTCATTTTCTCAAATGGGAAAGGGGCCCTGTGGCGTATCAAATAACACCAGTTTTTCCTCACGAGTTTTCATTCTTGCAAACAGAAGAAGGTAAATGTCGATTATTCCAACATATTAAGGATCTTGTTTAGATTTTTTTAAATGTTAATGAGTTACTGAAAATCCAGGAAAATAATTACTACATAAAAATCAACTAATTGGGTTCAGGTTTTTATACTTTGACTTACCATAAAATATAGAATTATATTTTTTATTGTCAAATTTATCCAGTTATCTGTTATAGTTCCCAGGTTATTAACAAAAATCATCGACACCTTCCAAACAAAAAACACACACCGAAAACTGGGTTGCAACTTCTAAAGGATGTGTTCAATGTGTTATCCCTGTTGCTGGACACATAGCTCAAGGCGCTGTATCCATTCATTATGCACGTGCTCAAGAACGTCGGGGGTAATTCTATCACAGGACTGTAGGACGCGTTGCAGAAGGTGACGTTTGCTTTGGATTTTCACATATACACAACTTGTTTACAATGGCCCCGGAGGTAAAAGTCTAGCTCTGTGAAATCTGGGAAACGTGGGGGCCACTCCACAGGACCCCACCGGCCAATTCAATGACCACGTAATTGCCCATCAAGCCGTTGACGGTCATTCCTGCTGGAAAAAAACTTGGGAAACTGTCATATTCAGGGAACACGGTGTTCTGTAACATTCGCAGGTATTCATCAGCATTTAAGGTACCATCTATGAAAATTGGTCCAATTAAACAGGTGCCTCATATCCAACAGGGCACCTTAACTTTGACATCACCAACGACTTGGGTCGATCTGTCCAATGAGGGTTCCTATGATCTCACCTCACGGACATAAAATTTTTTCTCTCACTTAATACCTTATGTGCAAATGAAGGATCCAGTCGATAGTTGTCCAGAGACCAGGTACAGAATTCCTCACATCTGTTCAGATCATCCTCGGATAGTTTCTGCTGCATCTAAACTTTGAATGGATGCCACTTGCTGGCGCAGAAACCGTGCTATGGATGATTGGTTAAGTCTACATTCAACTGCAAGCCGTCTTGTACTGCGTTGTGGACTCTTTGCAAATGCTGCCAACACCATTGTTGAGGTTGCCTCATCGATTGATGTTTTTGGCCAGCCTGTACGAGCTTTACGTTCAATGGTCCCAGTATCTCTGAAAGGAGATATCACATATGCGGCGATACTGTGCGCGATTGCTTCTCTTTCGGGATGCCGGGCTTTAAAGTCAGCAGCAATGGTAGGGTAGAGGCATTCCCCGGACATCAGGATCAGCTCAATCCACTCCTCGTCTCCAATTACCTGCAACAGAGAAGGGCACAATATCAATGTTTTTGTTAATAACTTGTGAACCACACAGATAACTGAAATCCGATTGCAGGAATGAACTCCTGAGAAAAAATTGGTGTTATCTGATAAGCCACATGATCTCCTTCCTATTTAAGAAAATGAACCTTGACCCAAAATGGCGGATTTCAAGAAGGCGTATAACTCCAAAACTGTCCCAAAGAATAGATCACCTTTCCTATCCCCTGCTAGCATGATCACAGCGTCCATTTTACGCACCATTTCACAACTATTACTATATCCAGTAACTTTTGAGTCACCATGCATATTATATTTTGTTGTGTTATGGTTTTTGTAGAAAAGCATTTGGAAATATCGTAATAATTTAATAATAAACCTATACCATGACACCTTTGAAATCTAATCAGGAGATATCATTGCAATTATTTTCTACTTTGTGTCAAATATGGGCTTATCCATTGGCGTCATAAATTTCTAGACGAGGCAACTCCTCTCCGTTCACCTCTCTGTTGTGATTTTGTATCCACTGTAGGCTCAATTGTTGATGGCGTGAATTTAAGTTGGATAAGAATTCTGAATTAGCATGGACGTTTGCTTGTAGACTAATACGCAAATGGCCGTGCTAAATTAGATAATTGTGTTTTCGCACACGCTATTATAGTGAAACATCTCTTGTTTCGAACAGCAAATGCATATACCTCAGATTTGATTGGACCTATTGAAACCAATTGAACCCCAGACTTTTTGTATACATATACTCTTTATATACGGTATCGTGGTTTCAAAAGTTCCCGAAAGCAGATGACGACTTTCCCTGCATAACGTACTGTTGTGCAGGTATGCTGAAGGGCTAATAGACAGGAGCCACTGTTTCTCAACCTCTTTTTTTCAATTAATAGATGCTCCCAGTCGTTACGAATCCCGCTATTTATTTTACATAAATTATGCGAATATGAGAGTGAAATAAAAGGTTAAATTTTAAAAAATACTAGAAGTTTTATTTATATTAACTACGGTATACGGTATTAAGCTTATACCGGTACAGTAACAGTTTAAAAAGCGTTTATTGCGTGAAAACAAACAAATGAAATACAGTATGCAAGAACGAGCAGAGATGGTTCTCCTTTGCGCGAGAGGGGATTTGAACTTTTTCTTATGGGGCTATGTTAAGCACAGGGTCTTCGAGACACGTCCTGCAAGCATTAACGAACTAAAGGAAAGAATTAGGCAGGTTATGGCAAATATTCCTCAGGCAATCCTAATCAATGCTTTGCAGTGCGTTTGAGCACCGACTAGCGTATTGCCAAGAGGTGAACGGTGAACACTTTGAGCAAATGGTGTAACCTAAATGTACCGTTTCCGTTGGGAATGTAAAAATAAAATAAATACATTTGAGAAACTTTTCCACTTTTAAAATAAACTGATTTTATGTAATTTATTTCAGCACATGGTTTATTTTAGTGGTTGGCCGAACATTACTCCTGCTGTCACAGGTTAGGCTTTCCCTACATACAGAAGGGGCAGTTCGGGAACTTTTGAAACACACGGTGTGTAATGTAAAGAAAATATATTTCTGTTTGCATGTACATTTAAAAGGAGATTTCAATTTTCACGCAGCAGACGAAGACAAAATTTACCAACACACTACTGGAGGAACCTCGGACCCAGCAATGACTGGATCCGACGCTACATATGTATACACCAACCTGATGCAGTAATCAAGAAAAGCGAATTTGATTTAATCTATACTTCTCTTTCCAATAGGTTAGCCTATATAAACTATTTTTATATAAAGTTCTTAATCGTTAGTAAAACAGACGCACCAAAGGACACTTTCAAAGGACATCAATTTTTTTTTTAAATTTGCACCTGTTACATGATATGAGAATTGAGAATTGATAGAGAGAATTGAATTTAAATTATAATTGGAAGAGTTATTTTTTAAACTAAATTTTTGTTCCTTTGGAGCACATTCTTATCATGTTACGCTTTGGGATTCATTAATTTTTCTCATTGTCGAAGAAAAGAGTCGCTGTTCTAAAAAAATAAAAAAGACTTTTTGAAAGCAAAAATCTCTTAAGGACATTTTTCCGAGAAAAACGTCGTTGAGGAAAAATTAAAATTAAGATTTAATGCTTAGAGATGATATAATTTAGAAGAGACAATTCCGAGAATTCTCATTAAAATTTCTGTTGTGAGAAAGATTAAATTTAGAAAATACTATATACCATTCAGTATATTATTTCATTGTGATCGCTACTGTAATCATGGCTCTGTTTTAATCCTTCTTGAAAAAACTAATCCAGCAGTGATAGAATTATTATAATCCTACATAACTGAAAAGAAGAATCTAACTCATCTCAAAACCAAAGTAAAACACAGAGTAACAAAAAAGGGAAATAAATGTTATTTTCTCCATTCATTTAAACATTTCACATTTAACTTTACATCACGATTGTACAGGGCATCCAGGAAGGGCCATTCACTTTACTCATAGAGCGAAATCGTTACTGTTTCAAACGTTTTGTAATTAGGTCCTTATTATGACTTGTTAAAATATACTATTTATTATTATCCTCATCCCATTTATGCAAAATCATTTCATCTCCAATTTCAATTGCCAAGTTTAACAGCCGGCCAGGTGGCCGAGAGGGCTAGGGCGTAGGCTTTCTAGTTCTCGAGTCCGCCTGGTCGTGGGTTCGAATCCCGCCGTGGGCATGGATGTTTGTGTTTGTCCCGGGCTGCGTACAGATATAACTTGTGTAAAAGGCGCAAAATGACCTTAGTAGTCGACGCCAAATTTCTAATAAACCAACAACCAACCAAGTTTAACAGCATCGTCTAAATATCGATCGACAGAAGCAATCGCTTATTCGTCCAAATTGAAAGAATAAATTGTCATCAATCGCGCTCATCAACGCTTTAAATTAAGAACTAATAGTAAAAGGAAGCCGTCCTACTTTTTTTATCTGGAACAGCAGTTCCATCGACATAGACCTCCTTGATTAATTCTGTGATTACGTCTTTATTAGGAGCTTTAGCAAAAAGCTACATATACAGGATGATTCAAATCGTGTATAAAACAATTTAAAGGGATATTATAGAGGTCAAGGTAAACACAAAAAGTCCTATTAACATGGGTCCAATTTTTATTTCTTTTCAAGTAGTGACTGCATGAACTCTTAGAAGATACACCTCTTGCAATCCGTCAACAGATATGGTTCCAACACGATGGGGCCGCTCCACATTTTGGTAGAGTTGCTACTGAATGGATTAACATGCACTTCCCTAACAAATGGATTGGGCGCAATGGGCCCTTAGCATGGCCACCTCGCTCATCGGATCTTAATCCACTGGATTACTATCTGTGGGGACATTTGAAACAAATGATATACATTGTCCAGATTTACACGGGCACAATTAGTGGCCAGAAAAATAGCGTCGGCTGACGAAATTAGACGTGATCATGAGAAAATGACAAACGTATACGAGTCACTTATTTGACGATGCAATGTCTGCTTTCAGGCTCAAGAATGCACTTTGAACGTTTCTTGTAACTTGAAAAGAAATAAAAA
Source organism: Rhysida immarginata (assembly GCA_023313115.1). Lineage (NCBI taxonomy): Eukaryota > Metazoa > Arthropoda > Chilopoda > Scolopendromorpha > Scolopendridae > Rhysida > Rhysida immarginata. The sequence goes on along the minus strand of JAHWFO010035240.1, from coordinate 754 downwards.
TTGGACCCATGTTAACAGTACTTTTTGTATTTACCTTGACCTCTATAATACCCCCTTAAACTTTTTACACACGATTTGAATCATCTTCTTTCTATCGTATATATATACGAGGGTTGGGGCATAAATCATGGCAACTATTTTTTTTGTGAGAATTCGACCGTGAGGGGAAAATATGAAATATATAGATGAAAGGACAAAGAATGGAGGAAAGGTATGGACATTTAAAACACGGAAATATTTTGCTCTTCATGTTTATTAAGGTAGTTAATATAACGTTACAACTTTCATGTTCCAGAATCATTGCAGCACACACATACATTCTAAAGGGCCTCAAAGTAGTCCCCTGAACGTTCACAGTATGCTGCCAACGACGTGACAAGCGCCCATATCATCTGCTTCACCATTTCTCTCACCATGTGGAAATCTGGTCATCTCCTGTTGCACAATACGCGTATTTGCAATGTCCATTCGTGTCCGAAGCTGTCTACCACGTAATGGTTCCTTACCGTCCGTATAAGGTCAAAATCACATGGAGAAAATTCCGGAGAGTATAGTGGGCTCTCCAATTCTTAGCAAAGCCAGCGGAGACCGGCTATATTGATATACGAGCATTGTTCAACTCGGGTTACATCCATCCTGCACGGCGGTTGACTAAGAACTGATTTAACATTGTTCTCAATGCAACAAAAGGAAATCACAGAGCCATCTGGTGTTGTGGAAATATACTATGAATGAACGCTTTCTTCGAGACATA
>JAHWFO010035238.1:0-59200 GCA_023313115.1 Rhysida immarginata | reverse complement strand
TCCCAACTAATCAGATCTTTTGTTTGGGAACAACTTGACCACCCGCCTTACAGTCCGGACCTCGCATCCAGTGGCTACCACCAGTTCCGGGATCTAAAGGAGATCATCGGCAGCATGCATTTCAACAACGATGAACAAGTGAAAACTGCATGACTTTCTTCACCGGCGGCAGCTTCTACGAAGTGATCATGGGGAAGTGCATTGAGCGCTATGACAGGTGCTTAAATAAACTTGGAAACTAAGTGGAAAAATAGTTAAAGGTACATAGAATCTGGTAAAGAAAAAATTTTGAATATTTTTTTTTTTTTATTTTAAATAATAGAGGGTAAATTTAACTAATAGTAATCCTATATGTCCATCCAGGGCCTGTATTGCCTGAGGCCGACGAGTTGGGTCCCTGGATGAACCAGGATTAACGACTGCTGTATGATGGTCACAGCAGCCGGGGGGGTGAAGATTGTGAGTCACTGAATGGTCGCCCATCTTGTGGCTAGCCGTGCCTGATGTCGCTTAACTTCACAGAAGTTATTACATTGAAAGCCTACCAGGCCATGGCCTCCCCCATATATATATGTAGTAGTTTTGTTTTTATTACCGAACAGAACTTACTTTCTGGACGAGCCTCGTATCAGGTCATTCTGACGAGTAGTTTTCAAATTATCGATTTTTGAAATCGTAACTTTAATTATAATCTCCCTGTATTCTGAAAAAGTGTGTATAACTGTAAACAATGACAGAGGTGACCAGAATGAACATTTTCTTTTAGTACTGTGTGGGTTCAAATTTGAACTGAGATATGATACCGTTAAAATTTGATCGTATCCCAACGAGTAGTTTCCAAGTTAAGCATTCAAAATCATAACAGTGCTCACATGCGAGTACTAAACAGGACGTGGTAGCGAATCATAAAAACCATAATATCTCAAAAATTAGCAGGATCATTTTATGTCAATTTACGCAGAAATTTTAGTTTTGGCACCAGACCTCTCAGATTTTAATGAAACCTGGATATACAATTGCCCTAGGGACTTGATAATGAATGCTGAATATTATTAATATTTTTACATCTTTATGGAAATTATGGATATACACTGAACGACTAATTTATTAGAGACACCCCGCTATTAGCGTGTTGCATCTCCTTTAGGGCGAGAACTGCCTGAATGCGTGCTGGCATGGATTCAACAAGGTGTTGAAACCGTTGAGGAGGAATAGCAGCCCAGGTTGACATCACAGCATCCCGTAATTAGTGCAGATTGGACGATAGTGTGGGAAGGCATCAGATGGTTCTCGCCACTTCATCCCATAAATGCTCGATCGGGTCGAGATCGGTCAACCGAGCTGGCCACTGAAGCAGGTGGAAGTCCACACATGTTGCTCGAACCAGTCCAAGACCATTCGAGCATGGTGACAGGGAGCATTGTCCTGCTGAAACTGTCCGTCACACCAGGGAACACAGCCATCATGAACTGGTGCACGTGATTGGCAACAATGTCCAGGTGGTGTGTCGCATTCAGGGATGTGTCTACGGATATCAGAGGATCCAGTGTGTCCCAAGAGAAGACACCCCAGACCAGCACTCCTCCTCCACCCGCCTGTATCCCGCCGTGGGCATGGATGTTTGCGTTTGTCCCGGGCTGCGTACAGATACAACTTGTGTAAAAAGGTGCAAAATGACCTTAGTAGTCGACGCCAAAAATTCTAACAAACAAACCAACCAACCACCTGCCTGTACGGACTGATGCGCAATCTGCCGTCCACATCAGTGTTCTCCCCAGAAAATTTTATCAGCTGGGTGGAAAGATAAAATAGCTGGGCGTACAAAAATTATAAATAAATAAATATTATGCAGTGGTGTGCACTTTTTTGTGCATTCAGCCGGGCGGTGCGCCCGTTGAAAAGGTTCTGGGGAGAACCCTACACATGATGAAGTAGGAACCGCGATTTGTTGGACCAGGCGACCTTCTTCCACTCATCCAGTGTCCAGTGGCAATGCCTGTGTGCCCATAGCAGGTACACTTTCCTATTTTGCGGTGAAAGCGATGGTACCCATACTGGCCGCCTGTTGTTAAACCCAGCTCTGTGTAAGGTGCGCCTCACTCATTGAACTGCGCTGCAATTTGTTGGGCTGTTCCCGTCCTGCTGCTATGGATGATTCGTACCAGTCGCCGTTGGCCTCGTTCATCCACGCCCCTGTTTCGTCCGGACTTGTGTTTGTTGGAGGTTGTTTTTTAGGCATAACTGCCATTCACGGAATACCCTTGACACTATTGCACGGGAAAACCCGAGGAGGTTTGTGTTTTGCGAAATGCTTTGGATCCACTGTTAACTTGTGATCCAATGCATCCCTTTTATACACGGTTCCATTGTTTGGGTGTCACTGGGAGGCCAATCCATTTTCTATAAGAGGTGTCTCTAATAAATAGGTCGTTCGGTGTATATAATTTTCGAAATTTGAGTAAGGCCTTGTCTATGATGCCATCAAGAACAGATGAACCCCCCCTTCATCTGTTCTTGATGCCACGTAATTTCGGTTGTATTCTACGGTGATACCTCGACTTAAGAGTGCACTGACATATGAGCTTTTCGAGTTACGAGCTGTCCCAAGTCGATTTTTTGCTTTGACTTGCGAGCAAAAATCCGAGTTACGAGCGAGCGAGTTTCAGCTACTGACACAGCGATCGCCACAACATCTAGCAAGCATTCCGCAATCACATTCGTCGGCATCATATGCCACCACATGTTCATCTTGTGATGAAAGCATTTCGGCAGCATTGCGTACTTTTTGCGCAGTTATTTTTCCAAATTCATTTCTACCCATAGGTCCTAAGCAAGCGAGTTCAAAGGACAGTACTGTACTAAATTAATAAAACCTGTTCATATGTTTTATTATACGTGCTGCCTATTGTATTTTATACGATATTTAAAAGCACATAACAAAAAATTGAGGCTTTTTTTGGAGGGGGAAAATTGATTTGATATACGAGCAAATTGAGTTACGAGTTTGGCCACAGAGAGGCATCGACTTGACAGGGATATCGGTGAATAGGATAATCTTAATCTCAGTTTTCTGTCCCATTTGACAGTTGATTTAGCTGTGTGGCTGGATGCTTTATCGTGGTGGATGTAATGTCTTTCACCCTAGGGCCATATAACCATGGGATATCATTATAATATGAGTGTTCGAAGACATTTTTCTGCTAGTAGGGAGCATTTATCTTTGCTTTAGATCCCACCTTTTTGATGGTCAGATGTCCGTTGCAACTGTATCCAGCAACCACCATGAATCCTTTCTGAAAATTCTCCTTGCGATGAAGCACCCACTTAGATCGAGTCCGTATCACCCTGTTGTTGATAAAAAATTGCTCCTGACTTGCCATCTCTCGATAAATAGACACAAGCCTCATCCAACAACTCAACATGTTGGAATATGTTTTGGCAACAAAGCGTGAACTCTGGCCTTATTATGTCTGCTTCCAATATCAAACCTTGATGAATAATATGTTTCACAGAGGTTGCAATCTTGCTTGCAACGGTCCATTGTGGTTTCACTGGCATTTATATCAGTGGTGAGCTTTCGAAAATGAAACTAAAACTTGAAAAACTCATTGCATCATTCTGCTGCATGCTCAATGTCCAATCAAATTGCTGTTTGATATATCGAGTCATTTTCCATTGCATGATAGTGAAAGGACCATTCGTTAAAACGAGAAGTTCGTTACATCAGGGTTTGTTATATCGAGAAGCTAAATACATAAGATGTAAAGGCAATTTGATTGGGACCAGCTACTCTGTACATTATGACGAGGCGTTCCTTATATCGAAGGTTCGTTATATCGAGAATCGACTGTACATCAAAAATTACGTTATTTTGTTTGCAAAACCAACATTCTCAAAATACTGTATAAAAGTATTAAAAACATTTTTTTCAGTTCTTTGAAATTGTATTTGCATAATCTCTCGGGTTAATTTATATTTTGAGAATGAAGCACACATTTATTTTTTTCTAATTCTTCATTATCTTGCAGGTAATAATCATTTTGTTGATTATGGAGCAAAAGTTATTTGAAAAGCTAGCAGAAAAGCTGGATATAAATCATCCTCATGTTATTAGGTAAGTGGAAGAGGGGGAGGGGGGGCAGTGATTGCTTATGAAATGTTTATCTTGAAAGAAACTTTTTAATATACCGTAGCCACTTTGATTACCTCATCTGATCTAATGTCGCTAGATTTCTTTTTCTGGTCTTATCTCGAAGAATGTTTATACAAAAACAAACAACAGACTTCAGTGCATAAAAGGACAACATTGCAACATAATTGCATCCATCCCCACTGATATGCTGGAGGGTCATTCCATGTCAAATCATACAGAAACAATTAGGTTTGTCACCCACCGATTTGGATTTAGATGAAACTTGGTATGGTCATTTCTACCATAAACATAAGAAAATATACCAAGTTTCAGTGCTCTATCTCAAATGGTTTTTTTTTTCTAGAGCAATTTGAAATTTGAATAAAACTGGTGTTTTCACATTTCCGAAGTTTCCGTGGTAACATGCATGGCTAATGAAAAAAATTGCAACTCTCTTATTTACCAACCAAATTGTATGAAAATTTCAGGTCCTGACAATGAAACTATGCAAATTTCAGAAAAAAAATAGTGTATAGTACTACCTGCTCCCAAAATTTTTTAAAAAATTGTTATACAGGGTGAATACAAAAGTCTGAACCCCCCTTTTATTTTTTGAACCGAAGCAGATAGGTCAATTTTGATGAATTCAATGAATAGGAAGCTGTGGGTGGCCTATCCCATGGTGCACTTTTCATCATCCCAAACATGCAAATTAGGACACATTCAAAATTTATCTCAAAAACCGTAAGGGATAGAGAAAAAAACCCAATTGCAAACTTGTTCAGCATGAAAAAACAAACAAAACAAAAAAAAATCATCCAAATCGGACCAACCAATCACCCACAATCACGTGGTGAACTGTTTGTAGCTTACAAATAGTCACACTGCACAAGGAAAACTGAATGTTGATATTTCCACCATGTAAAGCATGCAAATCAAAAAATTAACATAAATTACCATGCTCATATTCACTTTCATGCGGAAAAGCAAATAAAAGGCATGTTTCAGCACACAGAAGACAGAACAATTCCAGGATGGCAAGCTACACTGTTCCAGAAATGGTCAACATGATCTTCTGCTTGTGGGTGATTGATTGGTCCGATTTGGATGATTTTTTTTTTTGTTTTGTTTGTTTTTTTATGCTGAACAAGTTTGCAATTGGGTTTTTTTTCTCTATCCCTTATGGTTTTTGAGATAAATTTTGAATGTGTCCTAATTTGCATATTTAGGATGATGAAAAGTGCACCATGGGATAGGCCACCCACAACTTCCTATTCATTGGATTCATCAAAATTGACATATCTGCTTCGGTTCAAAAAATAAAAGGGGGGTTCAGACTTTTGTATTCACCCTGTATACAGACATGAAGCAATTCACGTGAGAAAAACATTGTTCTACTAAAATATAAATATTGGCAAAAGGCACAATGTTAATCAAGCTAAACTATTTTTCCAACAATCCTAATTGTGATTTTTTTTTTTTTTTTGGTTACGCCTGGATTTCTTTCCTTTCAACAAAATCTCCACTTAGCCCTCTTAGAATTCAATGAAATTTGGTACTCTTATAGCCCTAAATAATAATAACATAAAACGGTGATTGAAATTCGATTACCTGCATAATTATTTTAATTTTTTTTTACTTACCTGATATTTCCTGTGTATTCGCACAGTTTTCATTCCTCAGGAATTTCGGCTTAAAAGACATTAGAACTGTCATGAAAATCTTGTTTACTTTAACTTAAGTTATATAATTGAGTTAAAAATTTAAATATGTCTGTATTAAATATGGTATATACAGACAAACAATGCATGTGCCGAATTCAAATTTCTCTAATGCTATTCTTCCATTGTTCTCGTCCGTATATAGTATTATTTACATAGCATATTTGTCAGGCCAACAATACAATTTACCTACATTTTGATTTCTTTGTAGGGTACCTTCATAAACTAATTTATTTTAATTTCATGCTGGCAAACAAAATTAATTTACTGTAAAGTCAACATTTCTTTAATAAGTTAAATATTGTTATACCAAATTTTGTTTGGGACCGAAATTGTTGATGCACACTTTTGATGTCTTCATTTGAAAAATAGAACATTCTTCCAGAACCCTTGATAGTAGGAGTGTTCACATAACATACACTATATGATCACAAATATCCGGACACATGCACGTTTGCGCTCTAGCCACAATTTCATGGAAATCAATAGGGCGTTGCACATCCCTTTGCCCGAATCACAGCTTCCACCCTTCGGGGAAGACTTTCCACCAAATGTTGGTAGGTACTTTCCGGAATGTTCCTCCATTCCTCCCGAAGAGCGAGAATCAGTTCAGGTACAGAAGTTGGCAGATGTGATCTGGCCCGCAAGCGTCTTTCCAATTCATCCCACAGACTCTCTATAGGATTGAGGTCGGGACTTTGTGCCGGCCAACCCATTTCTTCGACCCCTGAGTCCGCAAACCACTGCTGTATACGCCTCGCTTTGTGGCACGGAGCAGTATCGTGTCGGTAGAGAAATGGCCCGTTTCCGAAAAATTGCCACAACGTTGGAAGTGCACAGTTGTCCAAAACATTCAGATAACGGTCGGAGTTCATGATTCCTTGCACAGGAACGAGCTGGCCCAGTCCGTACCATGAAAATGAGCCCCACACCATGACTCCTCCTCCTCCGAACTTGACTGTGGGCTCTGTGCACTCAGGTAAGAAGCGTTCTCCAGGTATGCGCCAAACCCAAACTCGTCCATCGGATTGCCAGAGTGTGTAGCGAGATTCGTCTGTCCACATTGCACGTTTCCATTGGTCCAATGTCCAGTTTCTGTGGGCTTTGCACCACTCCAGACGTCGCTTGGCGTCGACCCTGCTGATGTGGGGCTTGTGGGCAGCAGCACGGCCATGGAATCCCATCGTGTGCAGTTCCTGATGAATTGTCATGGTACTGGCATCGTTTGCAGAGGCGTTTCGAAACTCTGTGGCAATTTTTTCCGCCGAGGACTTCTGGTTGTTGCGGGTGACACGACGAAGCACTCGACGGTCTCTGTCCGTTAGTTTCTTGGGTCTACCGGTTCGTTGTTGAACTGTTGTTGATCCCCGGGTCTTCCATTTCATAATGACATCGCCTACTGTTGACTTTGGTATCTGAAGAAGGCTGGAATTGTCACGCACGGACTTGCCGCATAGGTGACATCCAACGATGGTTCCACGTTGGAACTCACTGAGCTCTGCCGAACGACCCATTCTTGCCAATGTCCAAGCAGAGTTGTGTCTGAAGGTGTGGGAAGCTATTTAAATGATGTGCAAGTCATTATCATGTGACATTGGGCCAATCGATGATCTGTGAGGGGTGTCCGGATATTTTTGATCATATAGTGTATTATGTTATGTAAAGGGACATAGCAAATGTCATTTTGTGGGGGCCAATAAAAAGATGGTGCGGGTCCGTATGGATGTAGAAACTTAATTTTTATATCTCATTTTTTCTCGTGTTTTGAAACAACAAGTCCAAAAAACCAATGGTCATCATAAGTACATGCCACATAATTGTCGTACAAATGTCCCCCATTCTCATTGTTCGAGATTCTTCACCAGAAAATTTGAAAATTAAACTCCAGTTATCATCAACACTTATTCTCTTCGTACCGATCTTAGTTTCAGATAAAGGGATGAAATGGTGGAAACTTCTGGTGTCAGGATCAGTTTTTGCCAGTAAAAATCGTGGCTCCAAACTTTTACGAATTTCTAATATTTCTTCTTTTTTCACCACGAAGAACGATATATTTTCAATACGTGTTTTACAGAAATGGAACACTTTCTCAGCAGAAGTAATTATGTTACCAGATAAACGCTGAAGACTCTCTTTTGTTACAATTCTTTTTACAGTACCACCAATACCGCCACACGGAGATTTCCCGTGGCTGGTAGCAAAAAATGACCAGGATGCCTCTAGCTGGAAATCACTTTGGCGATGACTTAGGTTAAGGAAGTTCTTACAATTCTTATATTGTCCAGCACATCCATCACTAAAATAATAAACCCTGTTTACTGTTGGCATCTTTTCCTTAATATACTCTATTAGGATTTTTTGATTCATGTAAACAAAACCTACATCATGTTCTAGATCATCCGATAGAATACATAAATTTGTCACAGTTAGAACTTTCTGAAGCATGTCTTCATCACGAGTATAAATCACGATAGGATGCAATGAGCAATTTTCTTAGTCCAATGGTAACTTTGAATCTCATCTTGAATTACATATGTGTAGTTTTCACTAAAATCGAATAATTCCGCAGCTTCACTTGATTTGAGATTTGATTTTAAATTCCATATTTAATACAGACATATTTAAATTTTTGACTCAATTATATAACTTATTAAGTTACAGTAAACAAGATTTTCATGACAGTTCTAACTTCATTCTAGCTGAAATTCCTGAGGAATGAAAACTGCGAATACGCAGGAAATATCAGGTAAGTAAAAATAAAATTAAAATAATTATGCAGGTAATCGAATTTCAATCACTGCTTTATGTTATTATGATTTAGGGCTGTAAGAGTACCAAATTTCATTGAATTATAAGAGGGCTAAGTGGAGATTTTGTTGAAAGGAAAGAGATCCAGACGTAACCAAAAAAAATCACGAAAATTTAAAAACAAAAATTTTTTTAATATACAAAGCAGGTAAAATGCCACGAGTTTTATTACATCATTAGATAGCACATATCATTAGGATTGCTGGAAAAAAATAGTTTACCTTGATTAACATTGTGCCTTTTGCCAATATTTATACTGTACCGGGTGGGCAAGAAATAACGTGAGGTGTTCAGAGCTCGCTAACAGGAGTTCTATTAGGCCAAATGCAGTACATTTTGGTGTATATACTTAGTAGAACATGCAGTTTCGATTTCTGCAAAAGAAAAAAAAGTACCAAAAGTCGCCATAGGGGGCGCTTATTTCAACAAAACAATGAATACATTTGCATAAGCACGTTCCGTGTTGAGCAATCATGACAATAAAAGGCAAAGCTGAGGATATCCCATCATTCACGAACGAATGCCCGGACGATGACGCTTACTCTGCCTGACCGGGCGTTATTAGTCAAGTTGTTTTATCAGAAGAGCGCCAATGCAAGTGCTGCCCTTCGTGAATTCCGGCGATTGAAAACGTTACGAAGAGGACCGATGAGCATAACTAACTTACGGAAAATGATTGAACGATTTGAATCTACCGGAACTCTAGGAGTGCAACCAGGCCGGGGACGCAAACGAATCGGGCAGCAACACGTTGAAGAAGTTGCAACTGCTGTTGTGGAACAGGAGATCACTACTGTGCAGGGTACCAGCAGTGCACACGCAATAGCACGCCAAACAGATATCCCATATTCGACGGTGAGGAAAATATTGCATAAGATATTGACATTTTATCCCTATAAACTCACACCTGTTCAACAATTGCTTCCTGGAGATGAACGTACCTGAACTGACATTTCGTTGAGATTTTTAGCACGTATGGAAGTGGATGATGCATGGCCATGGCAAATTTTATGCAGTGATGAGGCACATTTTTATTTGAATGGTGATATCAATACCCACAACTGCCGTATTTGGGCTGCATCAAATCCACAAGTGTGTCTGCCAACTCCTATGCATTCACCGAAACTAACCGTATGGTGCGGCTTTACTGCTTCTTTCATCATCGGCCTGCACTTTTTTGAAGAAATCTGTCCCCGTGGACCGGTGACTTGTTCCGTCAATTCTGCCAGGTATGCCGATATACTTGAGAATTTTGTGATACCACGATTGCAGGAAAAGGGTTGTCTGGATTCTACCATTTTTATGCAGGATGGTGCGCCACCGCACATGGGACGTCAGGTGCAGCAGATCTTGCGAGAACGTTTTTCAGTCAACAGAATAATTAGTCGTGCATTTCCCATGGTATGGCCACCCAGGTCGCCTGATCTCAACCCTTGTGATTTTTGGTTCTGGGGATATTTGAAAAGCCTTGTGTATCAAGCACATGTTCCTGACCTCTCGACCTTAAAGGATCAAATAACGTTACATATCAGACTAATTAATGCAGATATGCTGCGAGCTGCCGTAGAAAATGTCGTGTACCGGATGCAGCTATTGGAACAGCACACTGGTGGTCATATTGAAACACATTTGAAATTAAAAATAAAACATTGTTTATTGTTGTTACTAAAGTTGGTTTGTACGGTATTTGTTCATTTGACAATTAGGTATTCATTGTTTTCTTGAAATAAGCGCCCCCTATGGTGACTTTTTTTTTTTTTTTTTGCAGAAATCGAAACTGCATGTTCCACTAAGTATATACACCAAAACGTACTGCATTTGGCCTAATAGATTTCCCGCTAGCGAGCTCTGAACACCTCATGTTATTTCTTGCCCACCCGGTATTTTAGTGGAACAATGTTTTTCTCACGTGAATTGCTTCATGTCTGTATATAACAATTTTTTAAAAAATTTTGGGAGCAGGTTGTACTATGTACTATTTTTTTCTGAAATCTGCATAGTTTCATTGTCAAAACCTGAAATTTTCATACAATTTGGTTAGTAAATAAGGGAGGTGCAATTTGTTTTCATTAGCCATGCATGTTACCATGGAAACTTCGGAAATGTGAAAACTCCAGTTTTTTTCAAATTGCTCTAGAAAAAAAAACCGTTTGAGATAGAGCCCTAAAACTTGGTATATTTTCTTATCTTTATGGTAGGAATAACCATACCAAGTTTCATCAAAATCCGAATCGGTGGGTGATATGGCCTGGATGATCTGACATGGAATGACCCTGCAACATTTAACTGCAAATGCTTGTTTTTGATTAGGCTGTGCTTGGCACAGAACGGTTCTCAGTTTTGATATTCCATGTTCCTGAACGCATTGACAAAAATAATTGGGGAAGAGAGGGAATAATAATAATAATTTCGTGTTGGATGCTTTCTTTCAAATCTTCCATAGTTGGAAGCTCGTTCCAGTAGACTTTTCCATTGAGCATACTCCAAATAACAGTGTAATGCATAAAACAGAATATACAAGGTGCTCAGAAAATATCTGGCAAAATTTTAAAGAGTGCTAGAGAGGACCAAAGTAAGTCTTTTCCATTATTGGCAAGTCCAGTAGAAGTGGGTGACATCAGGTGGCCACAACACCACAAAACACAGTGGTGGCCGAGAAGGGTATAAATAAGGGTATAACATGCTGTTTTTCAGAGATTGTCTCCAAACACAGGTAATAATTTTTCGATTGAAAAAATGGAAGGAAAAATTCTGCAACCTGGATTCGAACCAGGAACCTCAACTATCATGGCCGACGCCTCTACCAATTGGGCTATCGCAGACACCTGGACAGCCAAGCTGTCACAAGGTGTCTTAAAGGCAACCAAGTTGTCACGGTTGAAAGCCCAATGGGAGGCGGGCTCCTGGCTCTCAGATCAAGAATTTCTCCTATCCAAACCATCAGAAAGTTTGATGAACTCACAGATAATAACAATAATTATAATCTGGAGATTGTCTCCAAACACAGGTAATAATTTTTCAATCGAAAAATTATTACGCTCGTTTTCATTAGGCTATGAGACAAAGGCCGTGCCAGGATGACAGGTGTTAAGCATTAAAGCAAATCATAAATACTGCTGCGTAGTTGGATGTAAATCAAAATATGATTCTGAAAATTCTACATACATTTCCAAAGAATAAATCTTTAAGAACAGAATAATAATGCTGAAGTTTGGAAAACGTGTATCGAAAACCTATTTCATGCATATTTACAGGTTGCATTTGCAAGATTGAAATCATTATGCTAGCAGATTACAGTTTTATTTGATACTGCCGATACCAATACCACCGAAATATGCAATATCGTATCGGGTATCGGCCCAACTCTACCTTGCAGTATTAAATTAGGAATGTATTTAAAAAATTTATTAGGTTACTGATTTGAACGTAGAACCCAACTATTTTGTAGTAATGTGTTTTCGTTCGATGCTTTCACAAAATATTAAATATTTTCTATTAAAAACAACCTCGCTTTCTATCAAATAACACTTCCTTTCGACTTGTTTATTTTCTAATTTAATATAAGCAAAGATGTTGGCCAAAGTTACCTTTAAAGTCATTTTTTTCGCAATTTAGCGCATGTGAAGAAGCCAGCAGAGTTTTATTTATACCCTACAACTCCTCCAGGTTGGGTGACTGTGGCTCCACCTACAGGCCACTGGACTTGCCAATAGAATGCGTGTCCAGAAATGACTTGTTTAAGCGCGACATTCGATGACTTCTAGGAGCAAAGGCATCATTTCCCTGCTGGGATTTACAGCAACATCCATCACTTTACAAACTCAGAGCTGCAAATCTCCATAACCTAACCTAACTTAACCCACATCACATTTGCTAGCACTGACAGATCCACTTTCGCAAAGCTGGCAAACGCTCAAATGTTTGTCGATTAGGCAGTTTGAGTGTTTGTAAAGCGACACACGCTGTTGTAATCCCAACGGGGAAATGACCCCTTTTTCCAAGGTATCATCAACTGTTGCGCTTAAACGTGTTATTTCCGGACAGACTTTCTATGACTGGAAATGCTTATTTTGGTCCCCTCTACTACCCTCTAAAATGTCGCTAAATATTTTCCGAGCACTCTGTATACAGTGCCAGTTTTGTTCAGGAGATTTATAACTGGAAATAAGGATTGCAGGATTTTGAATCACCCTATGTAATGTCGTCGTAATGTTGATATTAGGCTGTTTGCGCCATTCTGTTTTCCGTTACGTTAGGCTGCTCGTCACATTTGTATCGTGGAAATGTAACGTTAACGTCGTGTATGAAAAAGGGTCGTTGCGCAGAGAAGCTGCTCGGTACATTATGCTTAGAAGTTTGATCTACTCCACCTAAGAACTCAGAAACCGCAATGTTGTTTTTGTGGCTGGTGAAATGAAATCTTGTCTTCATTGTTCCGCTCATGGTTAATTATTTATTACATATAATTTATTCATTTTTTTTTTAACACTTTGCGAAGTGACTTGGAGCTGGAGGAATGAGCTTCGAAGCGGCGAAAACAAAATGACCCATGTGACGTCACTAACGAGTTAACTCTGATTGGCTCCATAATTTCTGTATCAATCGTAAGTTCGATAGACTTACACCTCCCGTTAAGCGTCTATCGATGTATCGGACAGCCTAACGTCACGGAAAACAGCATGGCGCAAACCTCCTATTGAAGTTCCATTTCAGATTGGACGCTGTATTCACACTCTGAAATGTTTTGAATTTTTCTGAGAAAATTACATGACCAAAGTGTATCAAATGTCAGCTCTGTCTTTGCAGAATAAACTCAATGCATCAAAGTTTCCCCCTTTACAGGGTCGGGACACATTAATATGACCACCTGCTAGTATCCGGAATATCCACCTTTGGCGGCAAGCACAGCAGCTAGTCGACGTGGCAGAGAGTCAATAAGTCCTCGGAAGTTGGTTTGCAGGTATCTGGGACCATTCGGCCATCAATGCATCCCGTAATTCCATCACCGTGCGTGGTGGAGGGTCCAGCTTGCGGACGTGGCAATAGAGATGGTCCCACAAATGTTCAATGGGGTTGAGGTCCGGGGAATTTGGTGGCCATGGGAGTAGCTTGAATTCATCCTCATGCTCCTCGAACCAGTCGTGGACAATTTTGGCAGTATGGCAGGGAGCATTGTCCTGTTGAAAGGTGCCATCACCCTGAGGAAACACTGTCGACACGAAGGGGTGTACCTGGTCTGCGACCATCGTCAGGTAACGAACAGCATTCAGTGTACTTTCCAGCGGTATCAGTGGACTCAGACCATACCAGGAAAACATCCCCCAAACAGTCACACCTCCCCCACCAGCCTGTCGTCTGCCAATGATGGTGTCGGGGTGCCTGTTCTCAAATGCTTCCCGGCGAATTCTCCATCGCCCGTCCACTCTGTTCACCAGAAACCTCAACTCGTCAGAGAAAGCAACCCTTTGCCACTTGGCCGAGGTCCAATGGCAATAGTCCATTGCGAATCGGAGGCGTTTTCGGCGATGCACAGGTGTCAACATGGGTGCTGTTACCATACGCCTGCTCCAGAGCCCCAACCTCAGAAGGGATCGTTGCACTGTCTTTGTGCGGACACGCCTAGTGGCCCCACTGTTCATTTGCTGTGTCAGTTGCTCAACAGTGGCACACCGATTGATCTTGGCCAGGCGTCGTAACTGACGCTCGCCTCTAGGATCGATGTCTGGTTCGTTCAGTCGTGGTACACCTTCACAACGGCAGCCCCCCCCTTGGCCCGATAGCCAATGATCATCCCCTTTTGGAGGTCCGACAGGCCACTTGCTCTGCCCACGACGACGACAATTGCTGTGTTAACGGATACTACTACACGTCTGCTGCTGTCAGCTTTTAATGATTTGCAATGCTTTTTCATCTGCATACCATGGGACGTTCCAACATGTTCGAGGAGAAGTGGTCATGTTAATGTGTCCCGACCCTGTACCTCTTACTTGTACCAAAAATCTAGAGAGGTACAGGGTCGGAACACATTAATAAGAAATAAGATAGAGAGCACACTTATTCCCCTTCTATGGTAACCATTAGAATTTAGTGTGAAATTTCTTTGAGCACCGACAGAGAGAAGGCCTCCACAATGAAACTTAATATCAGGTCGTTGCATATCAAATGTCAGATTGCAAAAGTCATCCTTAATGGCCTTCTAGAAAGGACACCTTCACACGTGCTATTCAAAATAACTCCCATTGCAATCCAAACGTTGTTGCCAACGATTTGGCAGCTTCTCGAGCCCTCTCCGATAGAATCTATGGTCACAGGGCTCCCGGAATGTGTTTTCAACGTCTGCTTGGGTTAGGAATGTTTTCCTCCGGAGAAAATTGTCCAGGCTCTGGAAAAGATGGTAGTCGGTAGGGGAGAGATCCGGAGAGTACCGGGGTGTGGAAGCATCTCGCAGCCCAGAGCCTGTAGCCCCTGCACGGTCGTTCATGCAGCAGAAGGATGCCTTTGCGATGAACACGTGCTGACACAGTTTTGTTGCATACGATGCAGTTCACAACAGTAGATCGCAGCGGTGATCGTCTCCCCTGCTGCAGGAAGCTGTAATGCACTACACCACGGATTTTCTACTAAACTGTAACCATTATATTCCTGGGGTGCATCAGGGGTTTAGGGAACTGTCGCGGGGGATCATCAGCATCCACTTCTCGTCGCAGGTGACAATGCGATCTAGAATCCCCGCTTCTTTATGGCGCAAAAGCAATTCCGTACACACCTTCAACCGACGTTCTTTTTGGTTTTCCATAAGTTCATGTGGGGCCCATTTGTCTTGCTTTTTCACCTTGCCGATGGTCCTTAGGTGTCTACTGACAGTTGACACTGATACAGCATTATCCCCTGCAAGGTCTCGAACAGTTTTTGACGGGTCTTCTTCCACAGATCACCGTCATTCAACACATTGGGTGGTCTGCCACGTGGCTCATTTGCCAGGTCCGTCACTCCTGCCCAGAATTTTTGGAACCAACGTTGGACAGTACGTTCGTTTATGGTACCTTATTGATGTTTCGAGAGCCGTTGGATGCAGTGTGATACAACCTGAACTAGTAATGCATTATCACACGTAATTCGTATGAAGTCGTGACTATCTTCGCTTGGGTTCAAATGCTATTAATTATCATTGCAGACATGCAAATTTCAGGCAGCTGGTTGCTGATAGGTATATCTCTGGGAATGTACCACTTTGTTATGGGTACTTGCTGCTAAACGTGGAAACCATGCTGAAGTGTGGAACCCACTGCGAAATCCTACATTTGATATGTAACAATGTAGACTGAGTTAGCAAAACTCATGGGATAGTTACTTAATATGTGGTTGGGCCACCTCTGGCCCTGTGGAGTGCAGCAATACGGTGTGGTAGTGAGTCTGCAAGTCCCTGGTACGCTTCTGGAGGCAGTTGACACCAGATAGTCTGCAGAGCCGAAGATAGTTGCTGCCCGTTCGTGGGCGGATGATCCAGTGCCCGGAGCCTGACTTCAACAGCATCCCAGATATGCTCGAAGGGATTCATGTCAGGGCTCTGGGCTGGCCAGCTCAGTCGTTGGACCTCTCCTGCATGCTCCTCGAACCATTCGTGGACGACATTGGAGCGATGTGGTGGAGCATTGTCATCTTGAAAGACTGCTACGTCGTCAGGGTGTTGAAATGTCAAAAACGGGTGCAGATGGTCTCCGATGAGTTGACGATACCGTGGACCATTCAACGTTTGGCCCAGGATAACCAGAGGGCCCACTCCAAACCAGGAAAATGCACCCCAGACCATCACTGACGCCCCACCACCCTGCACCACCACCTGTTGACATGCGGGATCCATCGTTTCGTGAGGTCTGCGCCACACACAGTGCTTCCCATCAGCTTGATACAGTTGATATCGTGACTCATCTGACCATATGACGTTACGCCACTGTTGCAGAGTCCAGCCAAGATGGTTGGTGGCAAATGCACGCCGGAGTGTCCGATGACGCTGGGTAAGCATTGGCACCCGTGTAGGGCGACGGCTGCCAAACCCGAGGGCATGCAGATTCCGACGGATTGTCCACCGAGAGACGTTTCTAGTGCGGCCAGTATTGAACTGGTCTGTGATTTGATACACTGTTGCGCTCCTGTCTATCTGAATCATTCGTCCCAGGTGTCGCCGGTCACGATCATTCAGGGCAGCTGGACACACGGTATGGTGCCTATTGTGGACTGTGATGCCTTCATACACCCTGGAGACAGTTGAGCGGGGAAAGCCAAATTCCGGCACCACTGCCGAAATGGAACATCCCATGCGTCGGGCACCTACTATCATACCTCGTTCAAAAGACGTCAACTCACGACGACGTGCCATTTCTGATTAATCACTTATCCAAGCTCTTCCCACAACGTCTAATGGTCCATTCCCAGAATCCGTGAGCCATGCCCATCAATCAATGTGCTTGCTATCCCATGAGCTTTGCTAACTCAGTGTATAATGTTTCATTGTGGAGGCCTTCTCTCTCGTTGATTACAGTCTCATTTGAGAAACTAAATAATAAACTGGCCCTCAGTTTGTCATATTCAAACATTCTTATGTTAACAAGTGTTTAGAAAGTTAACAAGGTGATAAGCTTGATATTTTGTTTCAGGAAAGCCCAAGAATATTGTCGGTTAATTGAATTGAAAATGTTGGGTTGTGGTGGTCTACATCTTACTGGTACATTGAAAATTGTTTTAACTCTAGAACTAGCAGCTTTATCAGCAAAACTTCACTGTGATAGAGTAAGCATTGTTATTTTGATTTCATATTAAAAGTTAATAAAGGGCGAGGTCAAAAATTCTCACCTGTGAGAAGAGTTAGTGAGAATTTCTCACTGGACTAACAGTCTTCTTCTCGGTTAGGACAGTTTGGCATTAATTGCTGTTTTCGACCACGTTAAAATGACGTAACAGTTTTCTCACTGGGATTTATGACCGGCCAATGGCTAACTCTTCTCACAGGCTATGTTTTTAACCTCTTTAAAAAAATTTAACCCTATTGCTCTGGATTTAAAATTTTTGACATGGTTTTCTATTTATCCTAATTCCTAAATCTTTAAGAACTCATGTGAAACTTCTTTGATATTAATTTTAAGCAGTAGAGATAGTGGTGCCATCTACTGTGAATGTTCACAATTACTAGGCAGGAATCTATGCATCAGTGTTGGTGGTCATGAATCATTCGTATCGCAACTTCCACTAACTGAAGGGGTAAAGTTAGCAAATTTGGAAATGGGAAGATTGTTACGGCCAAATGGCATTGTTTATAACTGCAGTTGATGTTTACGACCTAAATTCTAACAATGAAATTGGATGGCAGACAATTACGGGAGCACAATACCTAGGCATTCTGTGGAAGTTACAGGAAGCCATCAAGTCAAAGTGGCGAGGCAAGGTGTCCAAAGGTGCACATCAAGGTGGCCGTTTTTGAAATGCTGCCCCCCTTGGCCCGATAGCCAATGATCATCCCCTTTTGGAGGTCCGACAGGTCACTTGCTCTGCCCATGACGGCGACAATTGCTGTGTTAACGGATACTACTACACGTCTGCTGTCGTCTGCTTTTAATGATATGCAATGATTTTTCATCTGCATACCATGGGACGTTCCGACATGTTCGAGGAGAGGTGGTCATATTAATGTGTCCCAACCCTCTATGTATTCATCTTATAGCTTTCTAAAGCTCATTGTATCCATTGTATCATGCTGATGAAGGTGACTAAGGGTGTGTCTAAGAAGTCCGAAGACCAGAGAATGCAGACTGTCAGTCTTAAGCTACATCTTTTTTTTTTTTTTTTTTTTTTTATTAAGTTTCTGGTTTTTGAAAATAATCGCTCGCAAGGGACAGAAGTTGCTGGTGTACATAAGAAATTTAGCGCAATATCGCACAAAACTGGGCTCATGTCTTTCATACCTTTCCCCGCACTTCAGAGGATCACTTTCATGGTGAATTAGGGGCATGTCAAGGAAATATTTTAAAGCTGAACAAAGATTATTTGACTGTTCTGGCTTACTGGTCTTAAGGAAACTCCATATATTATTCGGATCATTTACAACATGATCTAGAGGTCTTGACTGCAAACATTGACGTTTTCCCTTCTTTTTAACTCACTGCTTAAGTATGTAATTGCAGTTGTACAATGAAATGTTGGTACAATTCCCCCCCCCCCCCCTCCATGTAAGAACGATTGTTCATGGTATCCGTCCAGCAATTGTATGTTAACAGTGTTCTCCCCAGAAATTTTTTTCAGGTGGGTGGAAAGATAAAATAACCGGGCGGAAAAAAATTAAAAACAAGAATATAACTCGTAAAACGATTTTCAAATATGCTGAAAAGTAGAATATAAAAATTTGTTGTTTAATATTACTGTAATATTTTTTATACAGCAATGGCGAAAACTGCATGTAACTTTACGTATTCGATTGCAGCGCTCACATAAATCTTTCCAAACGCGTGCGAAATGAGAATGAAATCCTCGCACGTCTAAATGTTTTAAACTACTGGGCCTATGTTCTTTCCCCTGCTAGATCAAAGTTATCATAAACGTCAGGAGAGAAAAACCATTGTTTCAAAACATTGCTGGGAAAAATCTTTTAAGCATTCCAAGGAGCTTTAGCTCTGACGCAGATGTAATTTTAATGTCTCACTTTTACTTGCACTTGGTTTAAATAAACAGTGGAAATACCTTTGATTCTATATGCATTCACGTCATTTTAAAATATAGGCCTAACTTCAATTAGCCATTTTAACAATAGGCCTAACATTATTTAGTCATTTTAACTGTAGGCCTAACATAAATTAGCCATTTTTCACAATAGGCCTAACTTTAATTAGCCATTTTTAACAACAGGCCTAACATTATTTAGTCATTTTAACTATAGGCCTAACGTTATTTAGCCATTTTTAACCATCGCCCTAACATTAATTAACACATTTAACAATAGGTCTAACAGCACTGAATTTTAAAATGAAATGAGCACGTGCATCAAGAAAGCTTCATAACGGGCACGTGCTCCAGGCTGCCATCAACAATGCTTAAATGATAAACAAAAAGTAACACTGTATTCACTTATGACTCGTCGGTAGGATTCGATTGATATATTACATGCCCTAAGTTCATATTCTTAACATTAGTGCACGTGCTTGAAGGGGTCCACGAGAGCTCATCAAAAGTTGATATATCGCTGTTAAGTTCTTCCATTTTCACGTTTTCGTGCAAACGATGGCTGGCCAGGCACATAAAGGTACTGATCATGCCTGTAGCTTTAGCTAAAGCTCATAATAAGGGGTCATTGAAGTACTTTTTGGGGGTCATTTTCTCGGACGTAGCATTTCGAAAATCGAAAAGAATGTCATATTCGTCTTGTGCTCGTCATTCCCGTTCGAATGACATATTACATGCCTTATATTGCCAATAAAAAAATTTAATGGGGGGGGGGGGTTGGGTTTCAATAGTCACGTGACTGTTAGACAGATTTCGACGACAAACTAATCAGTTGAGCTCAGGAAGGGTCTCTATCGAACAGCGAAAAAAGAACTTGAAAAAGTTAAAGCATTCTCGAGAAATCGTAGGACATACAGACGGACGGACGGGCAGACAGACAGACAGACAGACAAACAGAGCGAAACCAATATATGCTTTTCAGCATATAACAAATAAAATGTTATGCAGTGGTGTGCAGTTTTTCGTATATTCAGCCGGGCGGTTACCAAAATCAGCCGGGCGGTGCGCCCGTTCAAAAGGGTCTGGGGAGAACCCTGTGTTAAGGATACTGTCCTAGCCTTTGATATTTCATCTCGAATAAAGCCTACTACATTGTCAAACTTTTTCACAGCTTTGCGTTTGATAGTTCTAGATTCAGGTACAGTAGACATGTAATCTGCATCAAATGACGAAATCCTTCATCCTGGACTAATTCTGCTGGTCTGTTGTTCATGGGCTGAGGTCAGAAACTCTAACCGTCGAGACGTGTTAGCGATTGGCCGGTCAAATCCCGGTTTGAAAACTGCGACGTCATTTTAAGTAGTCGAAAATGCCAGTCAAAATCATCGATGTCATGTTTTAATTATCGATTAATTGAATTAAGTAATAAACTAGAGGATACTCTTTTACCACAACAAGGAAACAAGAAACAAAAAAATAATAAATGAAAAATAAGGCAAAAAAATAAGACAAAAAACAAAAGAATAAGGGAAAATACGCCCTGTAAGCGCTTTTCGAACACTTCAAGGAGCTGCTTTCATCGTTCAGCAGCCCAAGGGAGAACACGGAGTGAACTGACTTGGGAAGGCATATCGAGTCTCATATAGTGAACAAGAACGGAGAACAACCAATCAAGAGAATTGTAGAAAGTGGCAATTCATCGATTGGGAAGCTGATTCACCCACTGAATCGATGCAGAGTCACCAATGGGGCCCTTATCGAGATTTAATAACCGGTTTTTGTCGGTTTTGTTAATGGCAAGGCTTTCGAAAGCATCTAGTAGGTGCTTTTTATTGACTGATTGTACTAGTTTTAAATTCTCTAATGAAAAATCATGCCCCGTGTCCAGAGAGTGCTTGGCTATTGCGGACTGGTTGCTTCTGCCAAAACGTCTATGCCGCACATGGTCCTTGAATCTGGTGGCTAAGTTCCTAGAAGTCTGACCCTTGTACACCATAGGGCATTGCGAGCACCTGACCTCGTAGATCCCGGATTTCTGTAGATGTGGAATGTGCTCCTTAGGATTGATAAGATGTCTCAACTGGTTGGGGTTGCTAAAAGCTAAAGAGATATGGAACAGTTTGAAAATCGAGTTAAGGCCTTTTATCAGGGCATGGTTATATGGTACTGAAACAGTTCTTTCCTTGTCCTTTGTACTGTTCAAGGTGGAAATATCTGTAATAAACTTTTTATAGTTTCTTTTCCTAACTGGTTCTAGAGCTGTATCCATTTTTCACAGCTATCTTTTTAATTAAACCAACCTCTTTAGTGATATACCTTCCCAAGTCAGTTCACTCCGTGTTCTCCCTTGGGCTGCTGAATGATGAAAGCAAGACTTTCGAACAGCGCTTACAGGTCGTATTTTTCCTTATTCTTTTGTTTTTTGTCTTATTTTTTTGCCTTATTTTTCATTTATTATTTTTTCGTTTCTTGTTTCCTTGTTGTGGTAAAAGAGTATCCTCTAGTTTATTACTTAACTATTTCTATCCACATAAGATTTTATTCCATTATTCGGATTAATTGACTAATAATCAATGTTGTGCCGGACACAAAATAATATGCAATGATTTTTCATGGGACGTTCCAACATGTTCGAGGAGAAGTGGTCATAGTAATGTGTCCCGACCCTGTATACGCTCTGTACACCCTTGAAGTTTCAGGATAATTCGTCAAGTACCGTAAACTTTCTACTATAACGCGAATTTTTTTGGCCTAAAAAAGCATCTAAATTTGCTGAGACGTGTTATACTAGAGGATAAAAATCAGCCCTCCGACGACTGCGGCCGATAATAACATCGATACTTCTAATTAGGCCTACTTCCAAACTGCCTCGAACCAAAGCCTACAAGAAAGCTTATGTAGTGAAAATATTAAACTGAATAAAGATTACTTGTCTTTTTATTAAGAAAATTGATGTACTGTTGTGTTTTTTTGTCGATGTGCGAGTGAGAAAGCTTTCCCTGTCAATGTAGGGCTATAAACTTCCAAACTGCCTCGAAGTTGAGGCAGTTGCTTTTGTCGATGTCGCTTTCTGTGCTGATGACATTCAGACGAATTTGCCGTGTATTATACATTAATTACATTGCATATAATGTCCAGTTCATTATACAATATATTAATTCACTTTTTATTCGAATTACTCGTCGCCAACATCTAACAACGTCGATAATAACTTCTCCCAAACATCGATACTTCTAATTAGGCCTACTTCAAAACTGCCTCGAACCAAAGTCTACAAGAAAGCTTAGTGAAAATATTAAACTGAAAATGCATGTAACTGAACTTTTAATTTCCCCCATTAAAATCATTTGGGTTACAAACAGGCACGATATGGTGATTCATTCCTTAAAAACATGTAAAAAAAGAACTCTTCAGCCAATGGACATTGCCACCCAATATACCACTTTGTGTTGATTGGTTAGTTTTGATTGACAATAGCACTGCAAGCACTATATAAACTCTGGCAATGTGAGTGTAAATCAGTACAACCTATTCATCCAGTTCATCAATACTTTTAGATTCGATCTCCAGCATATTTATTTAGTGATTCTTCACTCAGCAAAACTAAGGTACTTTTTCTTTTTTTTCTGTTTTTTTTTATTATTAAAAATGGGGGTCGCGTTATACAAGAGGATAGGACTTTTGCCGATTTTTTGGGCCGAAAAAGTGGAGTCGCGTTATATAAGAGGTCGTGTTATAGTAGAAGATTTACGGTATTTTTCGAAATATTCGACAAAACATCTAAAATTCAAAGGTGTTCATATTATTTTGTCCAACTCCTGTACATTTGCCTCTTGTAAAACACTCATTTCATTGGTGTTAAAAACCCATTGAGGCTATACTTTTTCGCCTCGATGATTTTACATAGTCTTCAGCAGCTGCCACCTCCATTTTTCCAGCGTCTTTTAATTGAATAGGGAGAAATAAAAACAAATCTAATAAAATTATACTGATTAATCGGCACACACACATTGATTATTTTTTTTTTTTTTTGAGTTTATCTTTTGATAGTGGGGTCAACAAATGAAAGAAAATATCTGTACCAACATTTAGAATTTATAAGACAGGTTTAAAGATTAGATTGCAAGAAATGAAAACAAAATTTAAGAAATTTTTAACTAGAACATTTCGATTCACAGAGGTTGAATCAAAGTAGTGGCCGACTCGGGAGGACGGGTATATCGCAGTTTATTAAGAAAAAAGAGTTGGAAGAAACGTCGGTACGAATTTGAATGCCATAGACATTGTGCCACCTGCGTCAGCCAGTGTAAAAATATGGCAGAAAAATTGGTGATACGCGGGCTCCTTCGTCACTATTGGAAAAAGGGGACCAGTGCCGAAATTTGCAGGGTGGATGGTCAGGGTGTGACTAATGAACGGACAGCACGACGGTGGTTTTTTCGCTTTTCGTCTGGAGACGTGGGCCCGGAAGATGCGCCAAGGAACGGAAGACCCAGAGAAGTGGATGAAGCAGCCCCTACAGCAGTGGAAGCCAACCCAGGCAGCACCACCCGTGGACTAGTGGCGAACGTCGGGACATAACAATCGAGTGTGGTTCAACCAGAGACGTTTGTGAGACCTGGCAAAAGCTTAAAAATATATAATACAGGGTGAATACAAAAGCCTGAACTTCCATTTTATTTTTTGAACCGAAGCAGATATGTCAATTTTGATGAATCCAATGAATAGGAAGTTGCGGGTGGCCTATCCCATGGTGCACTTTTCATCATCCCAAATATGCAAATTAGGACACATTCAAAATTTATCTCAAACACTGTAAGGGATAAAGAAAATAACGCAAATGCAAACTTGTTCAGCATAAATAAACAAACAAAACAAAACAAAAATCATCCAAATCAGACCAACCAATCACCCACAATCACGTGGTGAACTGTTTGTAGCTTACAAATAGTCTCACTGCACAAGGAAAACTGAATGTTGATATTTCCGCCATGTAAAGCATGCAAATCAAAAAATTAACATAAATTACCATACTCACATTCACTTTCATGCGGAAAAGCAAATAAAAGGCATGTTTCAGCACACACAAGACAGAACAATTCCAGGATGGCAAGCTACATTGTTCCGGAAATGGTCAACATGATCTGCTTTAGAGAGGCAAGGAGAAACCTACATGCTGCAGTTAGATTGTATCTAGACAGATACCCTAACGAACGCCATCCATCTCGTCAAACAATGCGTCACATTATTCAAAGATTCGAGGCTACAGGGAATGTTAATGCAGAACGAGGACGACCAAGGGCACAAGGCGACGAGGATACAACAACACTAGTTCTGGCTGCAGTTGCTGCAAATCCCCACACAAGCAGCAGAGCACTTGTTGCAGATGTTGGGTGCTATCACAGAACTGTTCTCAACATTCTACACGCACATCATTTTCACCCATTGTCACCAGGAGTTACTGCCATTGGATTATGTTGCTAGGGTCGCCTTCTGCAACTGGTTACTTACCTGCCTGGATGACAATCCAAACTTCATTCATGGACAGATGAAGCCCAGTTCACCAGGGATGGAGTTATCAACAGGCACAACCATCATCATTGGGCAGACGAAAACCCACGATATCTGCGAGAAGCAACTCATCAAGTGAACTGGAGAATCCATGTGTGGTGTGGATTGTACAATGACACTGTGGTTGGACCGTATTTTTACGATGGAACACTGACTGCAGAACGCTACCGGGCTGAAATTCTCAATGTGGTAGTCACAGACTTCATTGACAATTTGCCATTGGCCTCGTATCAGCATCGGCCGTGATCGCCTCTGATGCCCGAGGACGACTACGATTTTTTCGGGGGGAAAATCCTGAGATCATGCACTTCCTTTGGAGGGGAAGTAAAGCCGTTGGTCCCATGTAGTCGTTTGCCGGCTTCACATTAAAGAACCCTTGCGAGGCAAAATTTGCGGCCCCTATAACGCCGTCCTGAAATGGCCATAGCAGTTGAAAAAGGACGTTAATACCAAACAAACAAAGCCAAACCTCGTATCAGCGCACGTGGTTTCAGCATGATGGAGCTCTTCCACATTACGGGTTGGTCGTTCGCGACTGTCTAAGTGAGATGTTTGGACAACAATGGATTGGCCGAGGAGGACCAGTTCGTCGGCCACCCCGCTCCCCTGATTTTACACCACTTGACTTTTTCTTGTGGGGATACCTGAAGGACAAGGTTTATGCTACGCAGCCCGCCTCACTGGAGGATCTGGTTCAACGAATCCAGGAAGCGTGCCGAGGAGTGACACCAGCCATGCTTGCCGATGTTTTGGCGTCAGTTAGGTTCCGTGCCCAATTGTGTTATGGTGCCCACGGTCGTCACATCGAGCATTTTGTTGATTAACTTTTTTTTTTAAAAACTGTTTGAAGTAACTTGTTTGTGGGTGATCGGTTGGTCCGATTTGGATGATTTTTTTTGTTTTGTTTGTTTTTTTATGCTGAACAAGTTTGCAATTGGGTTTTTTCTCTATCCCTTACGGTTTTTGAGATAAATTTTGAATGTGTCCTAATTTGCATATTTGGGATGGTGAAAAGTGCACCATGGGATAGGCCACCCACAACTTCCTGTTCATTGGATTCATCAAAATTGACGTTTCTGCTTCGGTTCAAAAAATAAAAGGGGGGTTCAGACTTTTGTATTCACCCTGTAGACTCTATTACTTTATCCGTGCTTTCGGATTCGAAGATGTGCTATTATTGACTCAGAGGGTGCTGTGTTAGTTTCGGTTTGAATGTTTTGGTTTCTCTTTTTCAAGTCGTGTGTGTCGCAACCGTCAAATCGACAGTGTCGATGAAATCAGACTTTCAAGTGTACTTTGCTTTGCCATGCAAATCTCCCCGACGATTTTGGCATAATTCATCATCACAGTATCGAACGCGGGACGACATTCAATGCACGAAAAGGAATGCTAGTAAATGGATATGACAGATACAGTAGTTGTTTTTCTGTCAATACCATTTTTGAGCAGAGCAATTCCTTTTGTGTATTGAATGTCATCCCGTGTTCGATATGTGATGCTAAATTATGCCGAAATTGCTGGGGAGGAAAAAATGTCGTTTTTTTTAATATTATTGTGTATCAGGGATAAGGAAGGAAGGACAGGAAAGAAGTAAAGGGGTGACGTTTGGGTTTAGTTGTATGACATCATATAATAACAATCCGTTAATGCACGTTGACGTGACGTACGAATTGTCTTTGTAGATGCGCTAACATTGAACTGAATTGTAAACTGAATTCTACACGAATTTCTCATTACATACGTTTGAATGGGAAACTGAAGAAATGCCAGGTCTCCTTACTTTAATGGTTTCTGGGTTCAACATCTGCACGCCATGGGAAAGGTCAACAGGAGATGCCTAATTGTGCCCCACGAGCTAACGCCCGTGCAAGCACGTCAACTGCTGGAAAAAATGGAGGTTCTGCCACATCCAGCATACAGCCCCGACCTGGCACCTTCCAGTCCGTGGCACACTTCCAGCGTGGATGCAGCTTCGCCAATGTCTGTGAGGTTGAAGACGCCATGCGTGACTTTTTTGCCCAGAAACCGGAGGAGTGGTTTCGCGAGGGCATCCGCCAACTGGCTGATCGTTGGATGAAGACCATCGAGCATGATGGACTCTACTTTGAAGATTAGCAATGAGTGGTTCCTGTCTGGTGCCCATTTAAAAGTTTGCGCGGTGATCGGCCACTACTTTTGACTCAGCCTCTGTATTTATAATGAAAGGTTTGATTGCAAATATTTGTTCTACTTAAATTCAGACTTTAGGAAGTGATTGTAATTTTTTTTTATTTTATTTTATTTTAGAATTTAGCAACTAAGTTATCTGGTGTTCCTAAGAGAAATTATTTGTCTAATCTGCAAACAATACAACAGGTTTTACAGTTGGAAAATAAATTATCTATATATGACGTTTGCGTTCAGTTTGGCTGTGTAACAGCCAAAGAACTCGCCTCTAAAATACTTAAAAGGTAGGAAGACTTACTTACTTTTAATGTTTGGAGTTTTATGCTCGTTGAAAATTTTTGATGACATGTTCAATGTGTCCTCCTTGTGCGTTCTGAAGTTGGAGAAAACATGCTTCAGAATTCCTCGATTTCCTTTCACACAACAGTTAATGATGCTCAACTTCAGATCTTCTAGAGATCTCGGTGCTGTTGCAAAACTTGGTCCTTTAGAAATCCCGACAAGAAAGAATTTAGGGATTTAAGTCGGGACTTGATGGAGGCCAAGAAAAACTGCACTGAAACATCTCGGGAAATCGATTGGAATTTGAAGTGTAACTTCAGGCGTTATACACCAAGTGAGCATATTATTATGACCACCTGACATGTTTATGCAAATGCGCGCACAGACGTCGCCACAGTGTTGCTAACTGGCCGGACCAATATAAAAAGGGAAGCTGAGTGTCGTTGATAACAGTAGACGTGTTGTATTCTTCAACTATGGGTAAACGACGCGATTTAACAGCCTTCGAACGCGGGATGATTGCAGGTGCTCGGAGCTATGGAGCGAGTATCAGCAAAACGGCAGCATTCGTGGGGTGCTCGAGAGCAGCCGTCGTTAAGTATTTAAAGACTGGACGGTTAGCTGGAAGACGGGGTCTGAACGTTCACGTTGTGGCCACCTGCGGATGGTTGATGATCGGACAGAACGGAGACTGTCATGACTGGTAAAGGATAACAGAAGGGCAATTGTGCATCAAATCACTGCTCACCTTAATCAGGGGTCGTCCAAAACGGTCTCTGAATGCATTGTCCACCGCACACTACATTGCATGGGATACGGAAGCCGAAAACCTGTCTGCACACTTTTGCTAAGATACTTGTAGTTGCCAACCCGTTACAGTTTCTTGTTGAATAGAACCAGGGAATCTGGGGGACACTTAAGCTTTTTGTTGAAGTACACGGCTTTGCATTTTCCGACTAAGATTCGGTTTGCTGTCTGCAGCCAACAAGCGGAAACTACTCCGATTCGCTCAGGAGCACAAGGACTGGACTATTGAGCAGTGAAAACAAATCGTATGGTCTGATGAGTCACGATTCCAGTTACATCATGCAGAGGGCCGCGTGAGAATCTGGCGTAAACAGCACGAAAGCATGGACCCCGCATGCACGAGTACAACCCTTCAGGCCTGTGTGGGCCGTGTTATGGTCTGGGGAATGTTTTCCTGGCATGCGTTGGGTCCGTTAATACGTGTCGAACAACGTCTGGATGGCACGGCATATCTCCGTATCATCGCCATTCAAGTCCACCCTGCCGTGTTGATGGCGTACCCTAATGGAGATGGCTACTTCCAGGAAGACAATGCGCAATACCACAGAGCTCGTATTGTGCAGGAGTTGTTGCAGGAACATGAGGGGGACTTTACCTTACTTCGGTGGCCCCCACAATCCCCAGATTTCACTCCAGTTGAGCATTTGTGGGATAAAGTCGAACATTGCTGGATCCATCACCGTCCAATCTAGCACAACTAGACAGTGCTATCCATCAGGCATGGTGTCAGATTCCTCCCACCAACATCTAGTGGAATCCAAGGTGATCTAGAATACAAGGTGGGGGTCAGTTTGCCGGAAGTAGTAAAAATTGCCTTACTGCGCAAGCGTATTTTGACGTCACGGGATGGCATCGAAACCTCAACAGAAACTAAAACATGGCGGCAATGAAAGCAGTCGTGCGATAGCCACACTCGACGACTCGTTCATTTCCTTCACAATTCTCATTCTTTCTACTATATATTTTAATTAAATAATAATGCCATTATATGAAGGGACTTACGTAATTTAGAATTATTGTAAAATGTACTTAGGTATTACCTATCTTTTTAATGTGAACACAGGGTTGATGTTAACTATGAGCACATCGCGCGATAACTGATCATGCGACCAAGGTAAGTGAAATTTACTGAGACTAAATAGAAAAAGGGTTATATATCAGTTCGTTAGAAGGAGAGTGGGTGTCTTTAAAATGTAAAATCATTTACCTTGGTCTCATGTTCACTCGTCGCGCAATGTGCGGATAGTTAAGCGAACACAGAGACAAGGACGATAACGTATTTCTCATTGTCATTAGGCCTAGTTATCATTCCTCGTTAAGATTTCGAAATTGATTTGTCGGAACCGTTTGCAGTTAAGAGACAGATGATAATTTGGATATTATTTCTTAATAACTTTATTACTGCAGGCATTAGGAAATTTGAATTTATAAAATAGTAAGTTTACAAATAAACGTTTCTTCAGAAATCAACGTAAGAGTTTTGTTTTTTTACGTGAAAACGTTTTCTTTTGTGACCAGAATAATGGCTACCGCACACGCCGGAAGTAAAGCCATAAGCCATCCCCTGACGTCACAATACGTATGCGCGTTAAGCACTTCTGACAAACTGGACCTACCTGTTATTCTAGATTACCTTGAGTGGAATCAATGCCACGAAGAATCACCGCAGTATTAAAGGCAAAAGGTGGCCCAACGAGATACTGACAGGGTGGTCATAATAATATGCTCACTCGGTGTATATATTGCTGCCGAAATGTGCATTCGTAAGAATAAACTTCCTTGCGTCCTTGTTAGCATTAAACAAATTTATTAACTATTGAAATGTATCCAACAATTAATGTTTTCATGCTTTACTTAGAGTTTTGTTTTTTTTACGTACATTTTAGTTACCAAGCGGATTCAAGGTATACAGATTGCTCTACAGCAACTTATATAGCTGCTTCAGTATTAGTGGCATGCCGGTAAAGATTTAAGAATAGCCATTTTTTTTTTTCTTCGTTAATAATATAACTTACTAATTATTCTATTTGTGTTTATTTCTCTAGAAAGTTAAAAATCAAAATTGATAAGAAGAAGCTAGTAGTGTTAGCAAGTTCAAATACTAAAGTTTTTGAAAATGTATGTTCAGCAATGGAGAAACACGCTTCATCCATAAATGGTGGGTACTCAATTTTTGAAATACGAGGGTGGGCTGAAAAGTAATGCCTCCATGGCTGTAACTTTTTTATTTTTTAACCGAGTTTCAAAATTCTTTTTGTATCTGACACTCACATTTGTCCTCTATGTAATGCACTGTTCACTTTTCGACATAGTCCCCATCCCTTTCCACGCATTTCGCCAACGCGTGACTAGTCGGGTGAACCCGTCGGAGAGGAATTCCGGGGTTGTTGTCG
This sequence comes from Rhysida immarginata, assembly GCA_023313115.1. Taxonomy (NCBI): domain Eukaryota; kingdom Metazoa; phylum Arthropoda; class Chilopoda; order Scolopendromorpha; family Scolopendridae; genus Rhysida; species Rhysida immarginata. Next base: position 28,613 of record JAHWFO010035238.1, on the reverse strand, counting down.
ACACCAAGACCGAAGGGCAGGTTTCACCTCGTCGTCAGAACGCAACTCGTGCCCCTTAAGGTGCTCTTTCCTCTTTGGGAAGTGGTGAAAGTCGCAAGGTGCAAAGTCTTTCATTTTTGAACTGCAGTTTTTCGTCTTTGAACTGTAGGCGCTGCAACCCCCTCTGATGTGTGGCGATTGTGTGCGGACGGGCGTTATCGTGCTGCAGAAGAGGATCCAAAGCTGCCATTCGATCCTCGTGTCGACGACAACCCCGGAATTCCTCTCCGACGGGTTCACCCGACTAGTTACGCGTCGGTACGATGTGTGGAAAGGGATGGGGACTATGTCGAAAAGTGAATAGTGCATTACATAGAGGAGAAATGGGAGTATCAGATACAAAAAGAATTTTGAAAATCGGTTAAAAAATAAAAAAGTTACAGCCACAGAGGCATTACTTTTCAGCCCACCCTCGTATTTAAAACCAAAATTTTACTCATCTCTTTTAATGTAAGTTCAAATGAAAGTGATTTGCGCTGTAGCGCTCAATGATCGTCGCCATATCGTTTGCTTGTTCTGATAAGCACTGTTGTGGGAATTTACGTTAGGCTTGTGCTCGTATTCTGTTTGTGTTACAATAGACCCTCCTATTAAATTCCTGTCTACTAACGAGTGGTGATAATGTTTCTGACAGCTGAGGACATTCCACCAGTTGACATTCATGCTCGGATGTTGAATGTTTATGGAGAAGCATGCGTCTCGAAAGCAACCGTGGTGCGTTGGACCAAAATTTCCAATGATGGTCGTGTGGAAACGGCTGATAAACCACGTCCGAGCCAAGCAACCATGGTCATTACCAATCAATTGAAGACAGACGTGGATATGTCAATTTGTGAGGACAGGCGGAACAGCATATGTCAGTATTGATTCCGCATATGCTGTCGTGAAAAGCCTGGGATAAGGCAAGGTCTGCTGTCCGTGTGTACCCCGAATGCTGACGCAAGAGTACAAAGGGGTGAGTTTTGGCTGCTGTTTGGATCATCTGAAACGTTACAGTCGTGAGGGGGAAGCGTTTTTGAAGATGATTATCGTGGTAGATGAAACCTGGTGCCGTTATTGGGAACCTTCCAGGAAGCTATCTAGAATGCAGTGGAAGCATCCATCGTCACCACAGCCCAAAAAATTCAAGTCGCAAAATTCGGCCAAGAAGGTTATGCTTACGTATTTCTTTGATTCCGCCGGTCCTCTGCTGTTGGAGTTTATGGAATCCAAAACCCGTATTAATGCTATCGCATACACCAAGACACTGCAGAACTTGCATCAAACTGTGAAAAACGAGTGTCCTGGTAAGCTCAGTGATGGGGTGTATCTTCTCCAAGACAATGCTAGGCCACGTGTTGCGAGACTGGTGCAGGAAGCAATAACCAAAATGCGATGGCAAGTTCTGTCGCACCCTCCTTATAGCCCGGACCTCTCATCATGTGATTTCCATGCGTTTGGTCCTTTAAAGAAGGCACTGAAAGGTCGACGATACACCAGTGATGAGAAGGTTAAGGGCACGGTTCAGAGAGCAGCAGAAAACAGACTTTCTTGTGGACGGTATTAGCTGATTGATGCCCCTGTGGGAGTCCTGTATTGTGGCAGGTGGAGATTTTTTAGGACTGCACGTCTATACTAGTGACTATAAGATGTTCTTCTTTCATATACCGGGTGGGCAAGAAATAACGTGAGGTGTTCAGAGCTCACTAGTGGGAATTCTATTAGGCCAAATGCAGTACGTTTTGTTGTATATACTTAGTGGAACATGCAGTTTCGATTTCTGCAAAAAAAAAAAAAAAAGTACCAAAAGTCGCCATAGGGGGCGCTTATTTCAAGAAAACAATGACTACCTAATTGTCAAATGAACAAATACCGTACAAACCAACTTTAGTAACAACAATAAACAATGTTTTATTTTTAATTCCAAATGGGTTTCAATATGACCACCAGTGTGCTGTTCCAATAGCTGCATGCGCTACACGACATTTTCTACGGCAGCTCGCAGCATATCTGCATTAATTAGTCTGATATGTAACGTTATTTGATCCTTTAAGGTTGAGAGGTCAGGAACATGTGCTTGATACACAAGGCTTTTCAAATATCCCCATAACCAAAAATCACAAGGGTTGAGATCAGGCGACCTGGGTGGCCATACCATGGGAAATGCACGACTAATTATTCTGTTGTCTGAAAAACGTTCTTGCAAGATCTGCTGCACCTGACGTCCGATGTGCGGTGGCGCACCATCCTGCATAAAAATGGTAGAATCCAGACAACCCTTTTCCTGCAATTGTGGTATCACAAAATTCTCAAGCATAACGGCATACCTGGCAGAATTGACGGAACAAGTCACCGGTACACGGGGACGGTTTTCTTCAAAAAAGTAAGGGCCAATGATGAAAGAAGCAGTAAAGCCGCACCATACTGTTAGTTTCGGTGAATGCATAGGAGTTGGCAGACACACTTGTGAATTTGATGCAGCCCAAATACGGCAGTTGTGGGTATTGATATCACCATTCAAATAAAAATGTGCCTCATCACTCCATAAAATTTGCCATGGCCATGCATCATCCACTTCCATACGTGCTAAATATCTCAACGGAAAGTCAGTTTGGGTACGTTCATCTCCAGGAAGCAATTGTTGAACAGGTGTGAGTTTATAGGGATAAAATGTCAATATCTTATGCAATATTTTCCTCACCGTCGAATATGGGATATCTGTTTGGCATGCTATTGCAAGTGCACTGCTGGTACCCTGCACAGTAGTCATCTCCTGTTCCACAACAGCAGTTGCAACTTCTTCAACGTGTTGCTGCCTGATTCGTTTGCGTCCCCGGCCTGGTTGCACTCCTAGAGTTCCGGTAGATTCAAATCGTTCAATCATTTTCCGTAAGTTAGTTATGCTCATCGGTCCTCTTCGTAACGTTTTCAATTGCCGGAATTCACAAAGGGCAGCACTTGCATTGTCGCTCTTCTGATAAAACAACTTGACTAAAAACGCCTGGTCAGGCAGAGTAAGCGTCATCGTCAGGCCATTCGTTCGTGAATGATGGGAAATCCTCAGCCTTGCCTTTTATTGTCATGATTGCTCAACACGGAACGCGCTTATACAAATGCATTCATTGTTTTCTTGAAATAAGCGCCCCCTATGGCGACTTTTGGTATTTTTTTTTTTTTTTGCAGAAATCGAAACTGCATGTTCCACTAAGTATTTACACCAAAATGTACTGCATTTGGCCTAATAGAATTCCTGCTAGCGAGCTCTGAACACCTCACGTTATTTCTTGTCCACCCGGTATACAAAGATTAATATTGATAATTTCGTTTAATCCGTCTCGGTGCCCTTTGAATTACTTTCGTTTGAACTTGCCTTATAATTAACTTGAAATTGAAAGTAATTGGAGATCTTACAAGGAGACTCCACGTACTCGGACTCCCCGAATTTAATAAAACAAAAAATTCTACGAGTAAGTTTGACCTAATTGCCATCTAATATGTATTTGTGGATGTATGTGCTTCGCAACTATCTGAATGCTATTCTACTGAGGATGTTGAATTGACCATGTTTGGAATCATGATTTGCAGAGAGGGATACGTCAAGATGGCAGAGAGGTCCATGAAGAAGGGGATTGGGGTGAAGAAATGTTCTGTTAAGTTTGTTCTAAACACATCAGATTCTTTAATTTGATCCCCTGTAACGAATCTGTTGAGAAAACTATCTCCTTCCTGTTCATAGTGAGTCAAATGTCGCAGGGACATGGCCAAGTTGTTCTGATGTCAAATGATGCAAGACTCATTGTGCGCAGATTTTTCTGTAGTTCAAATGGTTTCTGATAATGGAGTGAACAGTTCCACGACTAAGGCCAGTTTTAGCAACCACGACATCAATTTGTCACTCTTCTGTTTTACTTTAAGACAGTGTCAATTTTGGCTTTGGAATCATCCGTGACGGCACGGTTTGCTTGTCCAGGTCGTTGATCATCTTGCAATGATGACCGCCCTTCCGAAAACCTCTTGCTTCGTGCTCAAACACGAGTGAAGGTTAGGCAGTCGTTTCCATAGACGTTCTGCGTACGACTATGAATTTCAGAAACTGAAACTCCTTCACATGTCAAAAAACGAATTACTGCTCTGTGTTCCTGTTTCGTCGACTCCATTTTGTTGTTTGGACGAAGCGATCACTCGCAGAGCATTGAAGCGTGAGCTATTGTTGTTTCTCACTTGATGCAATTGTTGAAAACAAAAACTTACAGTCCTATAAATTTTCGTTTTCATTTGTAGGACCCTTATATTTGTGGATGTGTGTGTGCTTCACAACCATCTGAATGCCATTCTACTGAGGATGTTGATTTGACCACACTAAGAATCATGATGTGCAGAGAGGGATACGTCTAGATGGCAGAGAGGTCCATGAAGGAGAAGGGGATTGGGGTGAACAAATGGTCTGTTAAGTTTGTTCTAAACGCATCAGATTCTGTAATTTTTAATCGGTTTGTTTAAGTTTACTTCAACGATTTATAGGAATTATCTGGCAACTCTGGCAATATTACAAAAACACTGTCAAGACCACCTTGTGGTCACGTTAGTCCGATTCCAATAGGACTGTTCCAAAGGACTGTTCAATATGTTCACCCTCCCGTGAAAAGGCTGCAACACAACGAATGACGTTGGCTTTCAGTTCAGGCAAGGTCCTTACACCTCCATGATAAACAAGATCCATCAGGGTACCCCACATCCGGAAGTCACGTGGATTAAGGTCTGGCGAAAGGGCAGCACACATAAATCCCCTGTCTCTTCAAATTTCTGCATTGTCTTTTGTAAACTTCTCGCCGTCATGACTCCTGTTTGCAATCCCTCATACGCCGATATTCTCGCAGTGCCGTTGCGCTATTGCGGCTGTTTTGGTAATAGAGCTTCACCAGGAGCGCACGTTCTTTCTTTCCCTCTGCAGATTGGTTGTTCACAAGCACATTGCGCTTTAGCATACGGTGTCACTTTCCCCTGGTGGCAACTGCATGCACTAATAAATTTTGTGTTGGAATTCTCTTCACCATGCTCTGCATAGCCTATACACAAAGTTTCATCATTATTTTTCATATATTAATTTGCTTTTGAGCTTTAAATTAGAGACTATGGATAATTTTCTGGTTTACTGTACACTGAGTTAGCAAAACTCATGGGATAGTTACTTAATATCTGGAGTGCAGCAATACAGCGTGGTAGTGAGTCTGCAAGTCCCTGGTACATACACTTCTGGAGGCAGTTGACACCAGATAGTCTGCAGAGCCGAAGATAGTTGCTGCCCGTTCGTGGGTGGAGGATCCAGTGCCTGGAGCCTGACTTCAACAGCATCCCAGATATGCTCGATGGGATTCATGTCAGGGCTCCGGGCTGGCCAGCTCAGTCGTTGGACCTCTCCTGCATGCTCCTCGAACCATTCGCAGACGACATTGGAGCGATGTGGTGGAGCATTGTCATCTTGAAAGACTGCTACGTCGTCAGGGTGTTGAAATGTCAAAAACGGGTGCAGATGGTCTCCGATGAGTTGACGATACCGTGGACCATTCAACGTTTGGTCCAGGATAACCAGAGGGACCATTCCAAACCAGGAAAATGCACCCTAGACCATCACTGACGCCCCACCAGCTGTTGGCATGCGGGATCCATTGTTTCGTGAGGTCTGCGCCACACACGGCGCCTCCCGTCAGCATGATACAGTTGATATCGTGACTCATCTGACCATATGACGTTACGCCACTGTTGCAGAGTCCAGCCAATATGGTTGGTGGCAAATACACGCCAGAGTGTCCGATGACGCTGTGTAAGCATTGGCACCCGTGTAGGGCGACGGCTGCCAAACCCGAGGGCATGCAGATTCCGACGGATTGTCCACCGAGAGAAGTTTCTAGTGCAGCCAGTATTGAACTGGTCTGTGATTTGCTGCGCTGTTGCGCTCCTGTCTCTCTGAATCATTCGTCCCAGGTGTCGCCGGCCACGATCATTCAGGGCAGCTGGACGCCCGGTATGGTGCCTGTTGTGGACTGTGATGCCTTCGTCCAACATTCCCGATACACCCTGGAGACAGTTGAGCGGGGAAAGCCAAATTCCTGCACCACTGCCGAAATGGAACATCCCATGCATCGGGCACCTACTATCATACCCCGTTCAAAAGACGTCAACTCGCGACGACGTGCCATTTCTGATTAATCACTTATCCAAGCTCTTGCCACAACGTCTAATGGTCCATTCCCAGAATCCGTTACCTCTGTGAATTCGTGAGCCATGCCCATCAATCAATGTGCTTGCTATCCCATGAGTTTTGCTAACTCAGTGTATATTATCATGCCAGAAGTCATGGGATACCTATTCAGTATCATGTAGGAGGCTTTTACCTGGTGAAGTGGAGCAACTCGACTGGCATGAACTCTCCCAGTCTGCAGAAGTCCTCTGAAGAGATGTTCAGCCATGCAGTCTCCATAGCTACCCATAATTGCGTGAGTGTGGCAGATGCAGACTTGTGCACAAATGGATCATTCAAAAATATCTCACATATGTTTGATGGGGTTCGTGTTTGGCGATGTAGGTGGCCAATTTGTTCATAATGCTCCTCAAACCAGTTGCAAGTCCTGTTGCCTGGTGACATGATGCATTATGCTCCTGCATATGAAGGGCTACAAACGGTCACCAAGCAGCTAGACATAATGATTCTAACAACTAGTCAATGGTAGATCCAATTTGACAGAGGACCCAAACTCTAGCATGTAAACCACCACCAGCTAGCACAGTGCTTTCCTCTGACAACTTAGGCCCATGGACTCAAACCTTACCATCAGTTTGCACCAACTTGAATTGTGATTCATCGGATCAAGGTACGCGTTTCCAGTCATTTAAGGTCCAGTGAATACAAGGTGCGTTCAAAAACTTTGGTGAATGGTTTCATAAAATAAAGGAAACAACAGATAAAAAACAAAATCCCCTTTGACATCGGTTGTACAGCTGCTTGAAGCACCATTGTCACGCTTTGTTGAATCTCTGCAATGTCAGCAAAGCGTAGACCTTTCAGGACTCCTTTGAGGCAGGGAAACAAGAAACAGTCTGCAGGCGCCAGATCTGGAGAATATGGAAGATGTTCAAGAATTTCACCTGGGGTGTAGCGCAGATCGCAGTGTGTGGGCGGGCATTGCCATGGAGCTGAACCCGCCGGATGCGTTGCAGCAGCCATTTCAAACCTCCCTTGTAGGATGTCTGGGGTTGTGCTTGTTGACGGCTGAGCCGAACACTGCTTATCCTCAACATCTTCCTTTCCGTCTCTAAAGCCTTTTTTACTCACTGCTTCCACACCTTATGCTTTCACTAACATTTCATGTGTCTCCGTCGCAAAACTCGATGTTGACGCTATGCTCCTTCTCACACCGACTACGTTAAATTGGTCGTAGCACGCACTTCTGCTTAACTGTTATAATTTGGATACTAGTTGCCATGTCTCTCACTGCATGCGTGTGAGCGCAACATCCTAACCAGCATGGTTGTTCAACTATGGGACCATTCACCGAACTTTTCAAACGCACCTTATATGTTCACGAGCCCAGGCGAGGCACAGCCTCCGATGGCATGCTGTGAGTAAAGGCACTTTTATCGGTTTTATACTGCATATACCATCTGCGCCAAATTTCCCTGCCGTACCCTCATAGACAGTCATTTCTAGTACACCACTCAGTGAATGTGGCTCTTACTTGACGCAGTGACCTATATCTGTTACGAAGGACCATTCTGCTTGGATGTCACTGGTCACGAGCATGTAGCACCTGTGGTCAACCACTGCGCCGTCCATGGTGGGAGTTACTTTCTAAACCGAAAAATGTTGAATGCCCACACCACTTCAGAATTGGAATGTCCCATGCATCTAGCTCCAACTAACATTCCACGTTCCAAGAAATTTCAGACCGTTGCTAAGAGTCAAATTGACAGCACTGATGCCGCTCTGCCTTTTTATACGTCTTTTATGCGATGCAAGCGGTACCTGAAAATTTGCATACAATGCTCCCATGACTTTTGGTACTTGAATGTACATAATCGATATGAAAACTGCATCCTTTTGCACTGAGAAACCGTTATGTTTAGGTAATCTACACTGCTTTGCAATCAAATTGCCCGCCCACCAGGAGTTATCCGAATGAGCCAAAAGTAGGTATACAGCAAGAGATACAGTAGCGCTCAAAAAATAGTACACTTTTACTTTTATTGCTGTAACGTTTTTAAAAATCAAGCAAATGAAATGAAATTTTCACAAGGTATAGTTTTCATTGGAACACAAATGGGAAAAAATATGCAAATTGCCTTGCTCAAATTTTTTTCTGAGAGACTCAACCATTTTCAATATAGGCGAGGTCAAAAAATAGTACACGGTCATTATTCATGAGAGTTTCAATGCGAAAAAGTAGTTTTCTGTATTTTCTGTGCATAATGTCTACTCGAGTCCATCTGTCATCCCCAATCAAGAAGACCATTGTTGATTTTGTTAATCAAGGCAATTCATACAAAACAGTTGCGGATCAATTTCATGTGCCCAAATCATCTGTTGCAAGAATTGTACAGCGTTTTCGGAAGCAGGGAGATGCAAACCGTAAGCAAGGGTCTGGCCGACCAAAAGCAACCACTCCACGGGAAGATAAACTTCTTGTACGTCTTTCTAAGACTGACCCTAAGAAAACCGCTGTGGATATCAACCGCGAAATGAAAATCTTCCACAACGTTGATGTTAGTGTTTCAACGACTAAAAGACGTCTTAAGGATGCCGAACTGTTCGGAAGACGCTCAAAAAAGAACCGCATGGCTCGACTTCAATTTGCCAAAAACCATCTGAAGTGGACATTCAAGGAGTGGAGTAAGGTGCTCTTTAGTGATGAATCGAAGTTTCTATTATTTGGATCAGATGGCATTAGGTATGTACGCCGCCCACCAAATCACAGATTTGATCCACGATATCCACTACCTACAGTTAAACATGGTGGAGGGGCTGCTTCAGTCATCAAGGGGTGGGCCCTCTCATAAGAATCGATGGAACAATGGACAGGCACGTTTACAAAAACATCTTGGTTCAGCATATGCTTCCTTTTGCAAAGGCTAATATGCCTCGGGGATGGATTTACCAGCAGGATAACGACTCCAAGCATACAGCGGGGATCATTAAAGACTGGTTTAAATCAAAGAAAGTACGATTACTTAAGTGGCCAAGCCAATCGCCAGACCTAAACCCCATCGAACACATGTGGAAAGAATTAGAACATAGGTGCAGTAGGTACAAAGCCCGAAATTCAACAGAAAAGTTTGAACAGCTGCGTCAGCAATGGAATAACATTCCATTAGATAAAATATTCAAACTGATTGATTCTATATCATCGCTGCAAGTGGTCATGCAACAAAATATTAGACTATTGTGCCTTAGGAAATCCTCAGTCTTCATTTGTTTACTTTTTCTGTGCTGCTTTCATTCTTTTTGGTGGCAGTGTACTATTTTTTGACTCCGCTTTTATCAGAGATGAGCAAGTTGCTGAATGATTTCAACAGGAATTGCTATTTAATTTTTACATTTCTCTTTTGTTTATACAACATTGGATTTCAAAAAAATTTCATTTCATTTGCTTGAATGTTAAACAAGTTACAACAATAAAAGTGAAAGTGTACTATTTTTTGAGCGCTACTGTACATCTGAACACACATTCATTAAGTTATGGAGCCAAGACGTGCACTCGTTTGTACAGGGTCTCCCAACGGAAAGCGGCATCAGTAGGTTGTGGCACCACCTTTAGCGCCGATGCATTGTTCTAGCTGCAGGTGTAGGTGATCATACAGGTGGCTAATGTCATCTTGTGGTATGTCTGCCGAGGCCTGGTGAACCTGCTGTGTCAGTTCATGGAGATTGTGGGGAGATCGTAAATGACGTCCCACACTTGCTCAATGAAGTGCCTGGTCTTCTGGCATGTGTGCCTTCCTCTCGCCATTGCCTCCGACATCAGCCTACAGTCTGTTGTCCCATGACACAAGGACAGCAATCTGTCTGGTTGACCATGCACCTTCAGAAAGGCCAATAATCCGACCTCATTCAAAGTCCGTTAATTGCATGAACGGTTGTCGTGCGGATCACAAGGCAGTTGCTTCCTCCCTACTGTATGGAATGTCTTCCACAGGTGTCCACTGATGAGCCTATACAAGCACCTGGATACCCTGTATCAACCCGTGATCATGCATCTAATCTAATCGTTTACTAGTCGGAGATAGACGCCCCCCCCCCCCCCCTCTAAATATGGATAAGGTTGGATAACTCGTTGGTGGTGGGGCAATTTTATTGCAAAGCACTGTATATTTTTTTCTCAAATTCTGATTGATTTAATTTTCTTGATATGCAGAAAACGCAACGACCCTTTCGTCACCTTCTCTAGAAGAAATAGTTGAAAGGAAAAGCGAAGGTAAATCATTAAATTTAGTTGCGAGTTTCCTTTTTTTGTTTAAAAAATGAATAACAATGTCAAATTTATTTTACAGACGAGTCGTGCGCAAAAAAGAGAAAAACAGACGATGATACCAGCCCAGAAAATTACGAAGAATGGCGAAAGAAAATATTGGCAGCTGCGTCGACCCAATTTAAAAAAATATAAAATTTATTTATTCTTTGTTTATGTACAATCTTAATCTATAATAATGGCATTTTTCGGACGGCTCTGGACGATTGCTTTGATGTCGGGCGAACAATCCGCTAAAACATCCTGAAATAAAAATATTTATGTTAACCTTAAAATCGACGTCGGAAACAAATTTAGTTAAAATTAATTACATCTGGAAAGTCCAACACGATTTCCGACGCTGCAGAAAGGATGCGGAGTACATCGTGCTCGATATTTCGTACGACGTCGATGTTTAAAATCTAGAATGAAAGGATCAAGGTGTGAAAGTTAACTCTAGACAGATAAGCATACAAACTGGTTTTGGTTCCAAAATCTACCTGGAGAGGAATCTGCGATTCTTCAAACATTAACTGACTATTCCAAAGCTTCCATACGCAAGAGTAATTAAATACCAACGCATTCATAAACGAACAGTTAGCCTTTAAATTGACGTCCCATACAGATAACATCGCCCTAATGGAATGACAAAATTCATTACGTAAACAAATGTTCTTAACTGAAATGTAAAATTATGCATATTCTCTTGTTACCTTAAACATGCATAGGGCAATAATGCTTCCATTTGCCGTGAAAGCAATCCTTTAGCAAGACTAGATTTCAGACAGTCGTACTTTAAAATGGAAAAATTGCTCAAAACGGACCTGCTCAGGTCGACAGTAGTTTTCAAACATGATGATTTCTGTTTTCATAGGATAAAGACAATAATGAGATTCAAGATCAATTAGAAAATTGCTTCAAATACAAGTACGAGGTCTGTTCAAAAAATACGTAGACTGTTTGAATTGCGCGGGCCCTATTGGTCCCAATGAAAATCGCTTGGTGTTGCCATCTTCTGACAGATCCTTTGATTGCAAATATCAGTATTGGTTGATTAGTTGTTTGTTGAAGTGTGTTTTTTTTCGTTTGGCGGATTTTTAGAACGAGTGACTCGAACGAGCAAAGAGTTGCTGTGAAATTTTGTGTTAAACTCGGAAAAACTGCCACTGGACGAGTGGAAAAGGCCAGAAATGTGGACGAGAGGTGACTGGTTGTTTCGTCACGACAACGCTCCAGCCCATTCAGCCCTCAGAACTCGAGAGTTTTTGGCCAAACACTCGATCACTGTTCTTCCTCACCCACCCTACTCACCTGACCTCGCTCCTTGTGACTTCTTCTCGTTTCCCAAACTCAAAAGACCTTTGAAAGGAAGGAGATTTGAGACGATTCCCGACATAAAGGCAAATGCGACGAAGGCGCTGAAGGACATCACAAAAGAAGCGTTCCAGGACTGTTTCCAAAAGTGGAAACACCGTTGGGATAAGTGTGTGCGTCGGGGAGGAGAGTACTTTGAAGGGGAACCAGATGTGTAACTTCTGAATAAAGTATATTTTGTTTTATGACGTCAGTCTACGTATTTTTTGAACAGACCTCGTACAAATGAAAACTGAAATCGTGACATCCCATGTCAGTGTTTAACATATAGCCCGGCAGAAGGCTAATATAGCCTCCTTGTTGCTCCCACTCTAATTGTGAAATTTGTTATGTTTTTGTGTTTTCATTTATTCTCGTTATGTACGTTGGGATTTTTTTTTCCACTAGTGTATTTTACCCAACACCACGAAGGACTTGTGCTAGATGAATGCAGGGTTTGCTCTAGGACCAAAAATCTACGAGTCACTTTGACTCCTCAGCCTAAAAATTGCGAGTCAAATTTTAGATTTTTTTAACGTCCAAATTTTTACATGCACTAACAACCTCTATAGTTTATTAAAAATTAAATAAGATAGAACGTGGCAAAATGAAGTGAGGTTAAAATATGGTGAGCAGGATACGGCCGATGATATTAATTAAAATTTAATGAGTCAATTTTGACTCGCTGGTCAAATTTTCGCAAAAATGCCCATTTGACGCGTAAATTGCGAATAAGTGCGAACCCTGTGAATGAAATTTGGACAGTATATTCAGCTATGGTATTTATTCAATTGATTCAAGGTTACAACTTATAGGGGGCGCCACCCTGTACATGGTGAAAAGCACAAACTTTAGTACCCGCTGTAGTCACCACGCTGGTCTGCATACGGTCGCAGAGATGCCGAATGGCATTCCATGCCTGTTGTACCTGGATGGTCAGATCAGCGATAGTTGTTGCTGGTTATGGAAGAGCCCTGACACTGCATCCAACCATGTCCCAAACGTTCTCGATGGGCTACAGATCTGGTGATCATAGGACCCATTGTGCACAGATTTTTCTGTACTGCAGATGGTTCCTGATAATGGAGTGAACAGTTCCACGACTAAGGCCAGTTTTAGCACCCACGACATCGTTTGTCACTCTTCGGTTTTCCTTTAAGACACCATCAAATTTGGCTTTGGAATCATCCATGATAGTGTGGTTTGCTTGTCCAGGTTGTTGATCATCTTGCAATGATAAACGTCCCTCCGAAAACCTCTTGCTCCGTGCCCAAACACGAGTGAAGGTTAGGTAGTCGTTTCCATAGACGTTCTGCAAAAGACGATGAATTTCAGAAACTGAAACACCTTCACATGTCAAAAAACAAATTACTGCTCTCTGTTCCTGTTTCATCAACTCCATTTTGTTGTTTGGACGAAGCGATCACTCGCAAAGCTTCAAAACGCCAGCTATCGTTCTTTCTCACGTGATGCAACATTTGCAACCTATTGTTCAGTCTGCACGTGGGGTTTCGCAATTGTTGAAAACAAACACTTCCTCTCCCCCCCCCCCCCCCCCACACACACACACACACAAATTTTAGTTTTCATTTGTACGACCCTTATATTTTACATCTTGGAACTATGTGGATGGATCCAAAAAAAAAAAAAGTAACGAGTCACATTATTTGAAAAGTAATTATTCTTGAGAGGATATTTTCTCCAGAATGGAGACAGAAGGCACTAGTTGTCTTTCGGTGGTTGTGCAGTCAGGAAGTGTCATTTTGCAGATGCGTAGGAGCAATTGAAATGGCAAGACGTTTAGAAAAGTGGTCTAGCTTGGAGGATGCGAGCTGCGATTCGTTTATCATGAAGAAGCAATGAGCACGCAACACGTAGCAAAATGATGTCGTTCTTTTTAATCGGGCAAAGAGGACGTGGAAAACCGCAATAGGGCAGCAAGCGGCTGTCCAAGTTCTTCAGTGATAGAAATCAACCTGGTACGCGTTGAAGAAATGATCGAGCGTCAGAGTTGGGTCAGAAAACAGCTGCCGAGAACTGGCTCAGTGGTCAGGGATGTGATTTCTACCAAGTCGGGTTAAACGAGTTGGTCCTGATAAATGCCTCAATAGATTTGGTGATTATATGGAAAAGTGATCAGCAAGTATGCCTCTTAATTCCCTTTTCGTTAATAAATAATTGTTTATCATCCGTATAAACTTTTTTTGGATCCATCCTCGTAGTATTATCCCCAGGGTTCGCGCTAGGACAAAATATCTACGAGTCAAATTTTAAAAGATACGAGTCAAAATTTAGATTCTTTATAACTTCCATATTTTTACACGCATCCACAATCTCTATAGTTAATTATACACTACATGATCAAAGGAGTTGGGACACCTTTTGCTCTACCGTAAAGCCGCAAAAAGCTTCAATCAGTGGTGTGTAGGACCACCCCGAGCTGCTATCACTGCCTCCACCCTACATGGCATACTGTCCACAGGTATTGACCTCCATTCCTCGAGGAGTGTCGTGGTCAGTTCCTGGACAGATGTAGGGCGAACCATCCTGGCTCTCACTCGTCGTTCCAATTCGTCCCAAACATGTTTAATGGGGTTGAGATCAGGACTCTGAGCGGGCCAATCCAGTTCTTCAACCCGCATCTCGTCAAACCAGTCGGATATGGATCTTGCTTTGTGCAAGGCGCATTGTCGTGCTGGAAGAGGAATGCCCCTTCACCGAAGTGATCCCACAGTGCTGGAAGTGCCCCGTTATCCAGAATGGTCCTGCAGCCATCAGCACTGAGGTTTCCGTCCACCTTGATGAGCGGGCCCAGTCCAGTCCAGGAGAAACACCCCAGGTGTTCACAGGGGTGTCCCAACTCCTTGAGGAGTAAGCGCGAACAAAATGAAATGAGGTTAAAATGTGATGAGAAAGGCCGATGATATTCAAAATTTTGACTCGCTGGTCAGAAAATCACGAGTCAAATTTTAGCAAAAATGCCCATTTGACGCGTGAATTGCGAGTAAGCGCGAACCCTGCATCCCATTTCTTGAATAAACTACCTCTAAACTTACGATCAACGATAGTTATCTTACCTTCTGAAAAATAGTTTCTTCAGTCACAAAAAGGAGTAAAAATTTGATGACATCTTGTTTCACCTAAGTTTTCATAAATTGATTTGTATTAGAAGAAATTATTCGTTTTATTTAATGCTCATGTAGTTCAACATCTTTTTTGACTAGCACATCAATTAAGATTAGAAGATGATTTGTAAATTCTTCTTATGACAGAAAATTTACTAAAATATAGAAAACATGTGTAAGGATTGTTCCATAGAAACGAGAGAAGGGTATTGCACAAATGCCCGTCTCTTTTTCCTTTGTGCCGTGAAATTCTGTATTGAGCGTGCAGTGTGGTTGGACACCTTATCTTGATGAATACAAACTTTGTTGCTCTCCTCTTCGTACAACACCAGGATCTCCATGTAAGGTGGCTTCAAAACGTTCTCCTGGCAGTAATTTGCATTCAGCTTAGCATTTTTCTTCACCCGATGAAGTTCTGCAACTGTCCTTTTGAGCAGTACCCTGCCACCACCACGAAGCCTTTCAGTAACTTTCACTACATTTGCACATTGCGTACCAAATCAGTCCAGCCTTTCGCATCTGGACAGCAGGCAATTGCACGACCTTACCACAATCTGTTAGGTAAACCCACACTTCATCCATCATGACAACAAGGTAGCCTTCGTAGTGTTTGCGGGCATTGGTTTTGCACTCACGGACATGACGTTCATTAAGAGCATGAACCTGGCATTATGGAACTTGCACAGGCCTGAGATGCATTTAATTATCCAGTTTACTGTTGATGCAGATGTTCCTGCCTTCTGTCTCGGAGGGCTTTCCTGCGCTACCGACTTCCTGATCATTTTGACTGTGTTAGTGAATGGCTCTTTGGAGTGGGGTCTCTTCCGAGGAAGCTTTTCATGGGTGAACTTGTTGGGAACGCCCAAATATCGGCCATAATGAAGTTCATTAATTTTTCTAGTCATGCCGTATATTTTCTGCACTCGTTTACTGAACAACTATTTATGGAATGCCCACTGATACACCACCTGATTTTCATCATAGGCTTGAGCGCATTCCATTGCCAAGGAGGGATGTTCAAAATCGGCTAAGTTAAGGAGAAATGACCCTCTTTATGCTGGTGGACAAATAAACTATATGAAAGCTGTATACAGCGACCATAGTTAGGGTGTGTCTAAAAAGTCCGACCGGTCTCGACCAGTCGAAGCCTGTCGCGAACAGCTTGTCCATAAAGTAACGATTGGTCGCAATGAGCGTTTTCATAACGCAACCGGAGTCCAATGCCGGTTGGCTGCCTCAATGAGTAGAATCAAAATGGCGGACGAAAGTAGAAAATTCAAGTGTTCGAATGCCCAATACGTAATAAATATATTTTGCAGAAAGGAGATAGAGAAATACATCATTGGACAGCATCAAGAAACTAGAAATGAATACGAAAAAGAAAAGACAGGTGAAGAAAATTTATTTACACAATTTTAATTCGTAGTAACTTAAATGATGAGGAAACTTGCTGCCATGCCATTTTGAAGCAGAATGCTCACGACTGCGCTGTCCATGAACGAACAAACGGAAGCAAACGGCCGCCGACCGATCGCCGATCGTACCACGTGACCTGTTGGCGACCGGTCGGACTTTTTAGACACGCCCTTATTCTCATACAGCACTGGTATAACGGTGCAAGGAAGGGATCCATGAAAGATTTGGTCCATCCAGGACATTCCCGAGTTGCCGCACCAAATGAAAATGCGAGACATTTGGTAAATTGCTTTATGCAGTAGCTACATTAACGTTAGGGCTAAATCTTTTGTGGATTTCAAAAGATCATTAAAAAAAAAAGGATGATGGTTCAATTCTGACGCTAGCGTAGAGTTTGCTGTTACGCAATAGTTCCAAGAATTTTACCAGATGGGACTCGTGCCTTAATGTTCGTAGAAATTTCTTTTAAATTCTTTGAATAAAAATTGTTTCCCAGCCTCTACTCATATCTCTATTAAACAATCCTTATAAAAACATTAAATACTACGCTCTGTGACTAACAAACAAAGACAATACATTGAGCGCTAAATACCGAATGTTCGTACTTAAAGGACCCTATTGCAAAGCTGTCTACAGGCAAAACCAGCCATCAGAAAAGTGTGAAATTTTGTGGACGACGTAATAAACGGATGGGGATTAGTTACGAATCTTGCCACCAGACAGCATTGTAACAACTAATTACATATTTAGCCACATGCGTACAATTGTTTAACAACTACAACATAACATGTTCCACATGATAGCCATCATTTTCAGATGCCACCTGAAATTGCAAGATGACATGTACCATGAAATGCTATCTTTAAGATCGGGTAAAGTTCTTGGGTTATCACGATTTACCAGATGTTTCAAACGTCTCCAAAGCCAAAAGTCACATGGAGTGAGGTCAGGAGATCGGGCAGGCCACTCACAATGGAAGTGACTGCTAATGACACGTTCTTCTGTAATACGTCCTCTAAGAACATCTTTAATACGCAGTGCTGTGTGTGGAGGAGCTGCGTCTTGCATAAACATTGTGAACGCTACCTGGTGATTGAGCATGTCACTGGACCTAACTCCTCGAAGAAGTACAGGCCGAGAATAAATGATGCCATAAATCCACACTTCTGGGGAATGCAACGGAAACTCTAAGAAAGTGTGTGGATTTTCTGGTTCCCAAATGCGGCAGTTGGGTGAAAATGAGCTTCGTCTCTCCAGAGGATATTCCACGGCCATTCTGCATCGACTTCAACGCGGGCAAGAACCTGAAATGAGAACTGGAGTCGATCGTCACAATAATGTGGAAGCACCTGAAAGCAAGGTAATCTAGAATAACAGGTAGGTCCAGTTTGTCAGAAGTGCTTAACACGCATGCGTATTGTGACATCACTGGAATACTTATGGCTTTACTTCCGGCGTGTGCGGTAGCCATTATTCTGGTCACAAAAGAAAACGTTTTCACGTAAAAAAACAAAACTCTTAGGTTGATTTCTGAAGAAACGTTTATTTGTAAACTTACTATTTTATAAATTAAAATTTCCTAATGCCTGCAGAAATAAAGTTATTAAGAAATAATATCGAAATTATCATCTGTCTCTTAACTGCCAACGGTTCCGACGAATCAATTTCGAATGATAACTAGGCCTAATGATAATGAGAAATATGTTATCGTCCTTGTCTCTGTGTTCGCTTAACTATCCGCACATTGCGCGACGAGTGAACATGAGACACCCACTCCCCTTTTATTTAGTCTCAGTAAATTTCACTTACCTTGGTCGCATGATCAGTTATTGCGCGATGTGCTGATAGTTAACATCAACCCTGTGTTCACATTAAAAAGATAATACCTAAGTACATTTTACAATAATTATAAATTACGTAAGTCCCTTCATATAATGGCATTATTATTGAATTAAAATATATAGTATAAAGAAGGAGAATTGTGAAGGAAATGAACGAGTCGTCAAGTGTGGCTATCGCACGACTGCTTTCATTGCCGCCATGTTTTATTTTGTGTTGAGGTTTCGATTTAGCGGGTATAGGTTTCGATGTATTCTAGTGACGTCAAAATACGCTTGCGCAGTAAGGCAATTTTTACTACTTCCGGCGAACTGACCCCCACCTTGTTCTAGATCACCTTGCCTGAAAGTAACTATGGATAATATCAGAAAATATTCCGCATGATCTTACAAACAGTTGAATGTGGCCTATCACACACCTGTGCTACACACCGGAATTTGCAGCTCTGTCCTCTTCCACCTGAAGCGTAAACCTCCTCTAATGCATCCACACATTTAAGTTTTCTTCCTTTGCCAGGACGAATGATCCTGTTTCTTCAAATTTCTTTATCATTTTCATGGGAGGCTTTTCGCATCCCCTTTAAAATCCGAAATTTCCGTAGAGCAGCTACTACGAAATCACTGTTTTAGTAAAACAATTTCACTAACAACACATGATCTCATAAACTTAACGTCACTGTGAGCGGCATGCACAATGAACACAGGATCTCCGCTAATGTTCCTCGGTTTTATGCAGTAGGTAACAGCTGTTGCGTGACAGCATATAAATTTACATTTTTATTACAGTATTCAACGTAAAGTGCCCTCTGGTGGCACAATTCATAACTAAATTCCCATCCCTTCATTATGTCCTCCACAAAATTTCACACTTTTCTGATGACTGGTTTCACCTGTAGGCAGCTTCCAATAGGGTCCTTTAATTATACACACCCTCAATGCATTTAGCAAAGCCACAGCTTGTAGCCACTATATCCATTTCCTTTGTATAAGCGCTTGCGGATTAAGAACATTTCCATCCATCTATCAAAATTATGCTCCCTCAAAAAATTAACGCCATTTAAAGTCAATAAATTTGCTGTTAGCAATGGCATTGTGTGGGACCTACCCCCGTCCCACCCATCTACACTGCTTTGCAATGAAATTGCCCCACCAACAAGGAGTTATCCAACCTTATCCATATTTAGTGGGGGGAAGGGTCTACCTACGACTAGTAAACGATTAGATGCATGCTCACGGGGTTGATACAGGGTGTCCGGGTCACTGTGATAGGCTCATCAGTTGACACCTGTGCAAAACATTCCATGCAGTAGGAGGAAGCAACTGCTTCATGAACGTACAGTACTGTAATCCACATGAGGTCTGATTATTGGCCTCTCCGAGGCTGGATGGTCAACCAGACGGATTGCTGTCCATGTGTTGCAGGACGCACGGATGGTAGGCCAATGTTGGAGACAATGGAGAGAGGAAGGCACACGTGCCAGAAGACCAGGCTCTGGGGCCCAGAGAAGCATGTCAGCTCGTACTGATAGGTGGATACTGCAAACAGCACTAGCGGACAGAACCATCACCCTGCGGCAACTGTACGACAACATCACTATTCCCGGTACTGCTCCAGTGTCAATAGCGACAATGTCTGCCAGGCGTCCATTGTTGTGTCTTCCTTTGACACCTGAGACCGCGCGATACGACTGCAATGGTGTCGTTAACGAATGGGTCTTCAGTGACGAATCCCGCTTTTGTTTGGACACTGACAACAGAGGCGGACGAGTGTGGCGCAGACCATTGGAACGTGCCAATAAACAATGCATCTGGTATTGCCATCGTGGACACCCGGGATCATGGTCTGGTGTGCTATCAGCTATGATACCAGAACGCCTTTAGTCACCATCCAAGGTACCCTGATAGCAGCACGGTATATCACAGAGATTCTGTAGCCCGTATTACTGTCCTTTCAGCAGGATAACGCTAGACCGCACACGACAAACACGAGCATGGCATGTCTGCACGATGTCAACTGCCTGCCATGAGTCGCGAGGTTTCCGGACCTATTGGCAATTGAGCACATGTGGGACATGGTGGGGCGTCGTTTACGATCACCCCGCAATCTCCATGAACTGACACAGCAGGTTCACCAGGCCTGGGCAGACGTACCCCAAGATGACATTCGCCACCTGTATGATCACCTACACCTGCGGCTGGAACAATGCATTGCTGCCGCTTTCCATTGGCACACATTGTCTGTACAAACGAGTGCACGTCTTGGCTCCATAACGTAATAAAGGTGTATTCAGATGTATACCTACTTTTGGCTCATTCGGATACCTCCTTGTGGGTGGGGCAATTTCATTGGAAAGCAGGTCTAACACTGCCAATGCTATTAGCATTGGATTAATGCATGTTTTTTAAGAAGTAATAACTCACTTTTTCGTCAAGACAATTTAACGTTGTATTCTCCAAATTTCTATAAAATAAATAAATAAAAAGGGTTTAGTGATATATTCTTGTAAAAATTAAAATGTTTCTTCAAGTCAATAGAACTACAGGTATTGGACATTGAAACTGAAACACCTGGTAGAAATCCAAAATCTTTATTTAATAAGGTGTTGGGGCACCGTGGGCAGCCAGCACAGCAGCAACACGTCTTGGGAAGGATCGGTAGAGGTCCTGCACAGTTTGCAGAGGAATTTGTAGCCATTCCTCTTGAAGCACAGTTGCAAGTTCAGCACGTGTATGCGGTGGGGGGAAATGTTTCCTCACTCGATCCTCTAAAATACCCCACACAGGCTCGATAATGTTGAGATCCGGCGATTGAGCGGCCCACGGCAGATGCTGAAGCTCATTGTCATGCTCATCAAACTACTCTGCGACAATTTTTGCAGTATGAATGGGGCAGTTATCCTGGAACACTGCACCACCGTCTGGGAAGAGTGTTTGAACCATAGGGTGTAAATGGTCCTCCAAAATGGTCTTATAGTCCTTGGCAGTGACATGTCCCCCGAGAACAATTAGTGGACCCAATGTGTACGATGATATTGCACCCCAAACCATTACTGATCCACCTCCGTGTTTGACTGTGGGTGGATTTATGCAGGTAACGACGGATTGTCTTCGTGCACACAGGTTCCTGGAGGTGTGTATTCATTTCTGCTGCGGTGGTTTTCCGCTTTCGTGCAACAATCCTGGTCAATGTCCTGACGTCTCTTTCCGACAACTTCCGTTTTCCCCTGCAGTTGCTCCTCCTGGACGTGGTTCGTCCTTCCTGTTCATATGCACACATCACCCTGGATACTGTAGCACGCGAGACATCACAAAGTGTGGCAGTTTTGGACGCAGATGCACCTGCTAGACGCGCCCCAACAATCTGCCCTCTTTTGAAGTCGGATATGTCTCCCATTATAGCACTCTGCACAGACAATTTGAAGCTTACTATCGAACTTTTCTACTGGAGTGACTACCAAGAACTCTGACACGTAATTCATTGATATGCATACGATTAATTACCTAGCAGAAGGTTCTATTCAGCCCTGGGAGTATCCAGTGCTATTTGCGAAGGTGTTTCAGTTTTAATGTCCAATACCTGTATGTTGTGTGTTGCAATTGGGAGAGTTAAAAAACTTCCGAAAGTTTTAAAGGTGACGAAAATTAATCCATTGTTTAAAAGGGGTGACCCTAGGGACACTTCCAATTATCGTCCGATATCTGGCATGAACCTGCTATCTAAAATTGTCGAAAAGTTGATTTTCTATCGTCTCACAGAATATCTGTGGCCGCGGATTCCACTTCAACAGAAAGGAAGCAGGCCCGGATCTAAAACTACGTGGATCCCTTTCTATATTTACTTAAAAGCGATAGAGGCAAAAGACCTTGGCCGCAACTTTATTGTAGCCCAAACGGATATTTCGAAGGCTTTCGATACTGTCTCTCGTAGCCAACTTCTGTATGACCTGTCGATGATGGAGGTCAATAGCGATTATATGGAATTACTTTCTGATTACTTGAGTGAGAAATCGAATGTTATTAGTTTATCTCCCTTGATTAGTAAGAAATCCACCCGAGGTATAGTTCAGGGATCGAGCCTTGGGCCTCTTTTGTTTGCCGTTTCAACTGCTTCTGTTTATTGTCATTCGTTTAACACCGAAATTATGAGTTACGTAGATGATAACTTTTTGTTTACTACTTATCCCACTGAAACCCATGATGAAATTATAGGCCTTCTAAATCAGGATTTAGAGTTCCTGTCTAATTGGTATAATATGAGAGGACTCAGTCTTAATGTTCAGAAAACAAAGATTATGTTCGGTCCGAGTATTCTTAGTGATTGTACAACTATTAAGATCCTCGGAATTTTGTTTGATTCCAGCCTTAGGTTTAATGAATTTGTCGATCAGTTGATTATTATGTTACACCGCAAAATATATTTGACTAAAAGGTTACGGACAATCTTGAATAAGAAACAACTTGTGCAGTTTAAAAGCTGTAATTGTGAAAAAACTTGAGTATGGCGCCATTTTTTTGGGCTTCGTCTACGATTATTAATCTAAATCGGCTGTCTGTCGCCTATAACCGAGTAATTAGGACTGCATCTAAAATGAACAGATTGGAATCGGTTACGTTGATGCGTTCTAGACAAGAACTTCCTACTTTACCGACTATAGGTAAGATTGCTATTATTATTGAATCGACAGAGGCTCTGAGGAATAATATAAGGAAAAAAGCTTTCCTTTTAATGCCATTTTGGTTTGGAATGAATTACCATATGATATCCGTTCTTCTGTATTTACGGGTCGGGCTGTGGATTGCACCGTTAGTTGCTTTCATTTTAATCGTCGTGTATGCAATTATTTTATCGAAACTCAAGCTTAGGGCTCTAGTTTATGTTTAACCGTAGTTTTGTCCCTTGGTGAAGTGTTTAATTGCGATGTATCCAGTTCGTGGTGGATAATTTTGGACTTGGATATTTGACGTGGCCCCTCTTTGTTAGGTTCGGCTTTTATTTCTTTGTTACTCTAAGTGAGTGCTCCACAAATAATAATGCTACGTATGGAGCGTTGTGGAGAGAGAGGTCAGTGAACACCGAAGATGAATTGGAAGCTGCCATTGTTCGAGAAATGACCAATATGAACCGTGACCATTTGATTCTCGCATGTTGACGGTTTCGATCTCGCATCGAAGCAGTTATAGAAGCTGAAGGCGGATTCATTGAATAGCCACGTAACAATAAGGTTTCTTGTGTCTGCTCATGATATGGTTTGATAATAAAGTTATTATCTCGACTTATATCTCTGTTTTCTTTCTTGACGTGAATCTGTCCTCAAATACCTTACGCACCCTGTATTGTCCTGATTGTTATGGGTGCCAAAGCATGTACAGTATTATCTTCCATTACTCTGGAATCCCTCATAAATAAATAAATAAATTAGTTAATTAAATTTACTTAACTGTTCTCTTATATGTAAGGCTAAAATCAATGCAATATGCCACGATTCCAGTATATTAGTCTCTTCTAAGTTGATATATTTGCCGCTACAGAAAAATACAAATAAAAAATGCAAAACCTAAATTCAGTTTTAGTTTTTCACACGTCAAATCTGAAGGAAAGCATTTATTTCTGGAACTTTAACCTTCTGCACCAAGACATGCATTCTCCTATGTTTTCAAAAAGTCCCATTAGTAATGCGTGTTCTTTATTATCAGCATTTAAAAACAACTGGCCTTGGATTTCTTCCCAATGAATCTACACACAATATTATCAAAATAACATTAATGACTACAAGAAGTTTTCTGTAGAATTCAAAATTAAAAAAAAACATTGTCTGAAAGGACGAAAGTCAATTTTATTCTATCTGAATAAAATATTTGTATTGTAAAGTAGACGTTATTGAAGAACTAAATAAATATATAAGGGTCGTACAAATGAAAACGAAAATTATTTCTTTTATCCAAAGTGTACGAGGCCTGTGAGATAAGTATCCGACCTTCGGCCGGGAAAAAAAAAATTACACACCTGGAGCATTGGAAGCTTAATCACCCTCAAAGTAGTTTCCTTGGGACTCCACACACTGCTCCCAGAGGTGCCACCATTGTTAGAAGCATTCCTGGAAAGCGTCTTTCGGAATGGAGTTTAGCTCGGCTGTCGTTGCAGCCATAACGTCCTCTCTTGTCTGAAATCGCGTTCCTTTCAACCGCCTCTTGAGTTTGGGGAACAGCCAAAAGTCGCAGGGGGCCAGGTCAGGAGAGTAAGGAGCCTGTTGTACCACTTGGTTCTGAATCAAGTTTGGTTTTTGAGGCGCCAATTGCCTGTTGACCACAACTGCGGTCTCTTGCGCCGCACTGCATTACATAGGCGACATAGGACATCCCTGTAGTACTCTTTGGTGATTGTTTGACCCTGTGGTGCGTACTCGTGGTGTACCACACCGCGATAATAAAAGAAAGCATTCGGCATCACTTTCACATGGTAGCGCACTTGGCGGGCCTTCTTTGGTTGTGGTGACGAGGAATGCTTCCACTGTGACGACTGATGGTTTCCACCTGGCTGTCGCCCAGTTTCTGGCAAAATTTGATGCAGTAACGCTGCTCCAGTCGTTCCGTCATTTTCCTTCAAATCAAAAACTGACGAGAGCACAACACACTACCTCCCTCTAATGCTGATTGCCAGCAACTGATGCTATTGAGAGGTGGGAAAAAATTCACGCATACGCACAAAGGTTCAAGGTTGGCTCATGCAAGCACACGCGATCTAAATCCATCAGGTTTTCGCAAAAAAAAAATTAGGTCGGATACTTTTCTCACAGACCTCGTATACAAGGAATTTAAAGCTACTCTCCAAATGCATTAAAGCATTTATCCCGCTGTGTAATGAGGCGTGCATTTCCTTTATGGAAGAAGTCTTTCGGTTGCGTGGGAAACCAGTCCAAAACCTCTTCCTTCACTTCATCATCAGACTGTGATCCCCAAATACGTGAAAGTCACATGCGGATAAGTCAGGGCTGTAAGGTGGATGCTGCATTGCTTCCCAGTTCAACTTTTTCATGAGGTCTACCGTTGCTTTCGAGGAGTGAGGACGTGCGTTGTCGTGGAGAAGAAGCACTGCTACTGTAAGAAGTCCAGGACGCTTGCATTTGATGGCTGCGCGCAGTGCCTTCAATGTTTCCCCATATCGTGCTGCATTAACTGTGGTGCCTTTTTCAAGAAAGTCCGGTAAAATCGGGCCTTTGCGATCAAAAAACACGGTCAACATCACCTTCCCCGTGCTGTTTGCGATTGCTTTTGATTTTTTCGGGGGTGGTGACCCACAATGCTTCCATTGACGACTTTGACGTTTGCTTTCGGGCTGGAAACGTAAGCACCAAGTTTCAACCCCTGTAATGATTAAGTCAACAAAAAACTCTCCTTCCTGTTCATAGCAAGTCAAACGTTGCAGGGACGTGGCCATTCGAACTCCAATTTGTTCTGTTGTCAAACGATGCAGGACCCTTTGCGCACAGATTTTCTGTAGTGCAGATGGTTCCTGATAATGGAGTGAACAGTTACATGACTAAGGCCAGTTCTAGCAACCACAACATCGATTGTCACTCTTCTGTTTTCCTTTAAGACTGCGTCAATTTTGGCTTTGGAATTATCCGTGATGGCGCGGTTTGCCTGTCCAGGTCACTGATCATCTTGCAATGATGACCATCCCTCCGAAAACCTCTTGCTCCATGCCTAAACACGAGTGAAAATTAGGCAGTCATTTCCATAGACGTTCTCCAAACGAGGATGAATATCAGAAACTGGAACTCCTTCACATGTCAAAAAACGAATGACTGCTCTTTGTTCCTGTTTCATTGACTCCATTTTGTTGTTTGGACGAAGCGAACGTGCGCAGACCTTCGAAGCACGAGCTATCGTTCTTTCTCACGTGATGCAACGCTTGCAACTTATTGTTCAATTTGCACGTGGGGTTTCGCAATTGTTGAAAACAAAAACTTACGATCTACACGTCGTCTTTTCTTTTCCCACACAAATTTTCGTTTTCATTTGTACGACTCTTATAAAAAAGATAAATAAATTTTAAAATATTAAACTTACTAAAAGTGAAGATATTAAAATTGGGCAATGACTCATCAAGAAAACTAAAGTCTTTTCCTCTAAGTGCAACAATCCCTAAATACAGAATTAGTTATCATTAGAAAACAATTTGAATTCCCTAAATCAATATCCAATAAATAAACTGCATACCCCCTCAAGTATGACAAAACAGTATACTTACCGGGTGTTCCAAAAATGAGCGATGATTTGAAAAATCAATTAACGAAAAACAGAAGGCGATAGAAATGTAGTTGGCTCGGTGGCTGAGAGCGCCAAGGCGCAGGTGTTATCGTTTATGGAACCAGCAAGTCGCAGGTTTGAATCCCGCCAAGGGCATTGATGTTTGTTTTGTCCCTTTTCTAACATTTATTCACGAGAGGTTGGCGACAGGAAGGGCATGTGGTCATAAAAAATCATTTGCCAAATCAAAAATAATATAAGCCAACCCCAAACAGATGGGATAAGGCTATGGAAGAAGAAGAAGGCGGCGGCGATAGAAATGTATGGTTTGCTGCATTCTGCTTAGGAAACCCTGGAATTTATTCACACCAAGTTTCAAAATAAGTTACGTAGTTCGTCAACAGATGGCACTGTTGACAGGGGGGGGGGGCTATAAAACAGAATTTGTCTCACGTAAATTATTGGCATCAGCGCTTAGAGGTTGTAAGAAAACGAGTGAAGGCCATGCCACATGATACGGTGCCTAGACATTCATTGTAGACCAGTCTTCAACATTTGCCTCCGTAACTGTTACGCTTGGGCAGCCAACATTTCCAGCACGGTCATCATTGACGTTTCCTGTGCGTTCAAATTTTTTCGAACAGAGCCAGTCGATATTGAATTTCTTTTGGAAACTGCGCCTCGTTGCAACAAAACTGTGCTCCAGGTGATGAAACTCCAAAACAAGAAATATCCGCTTTTCCAATGAATAAAAACCATTTTCGAAGCACACGCTAGTCGAATGCTGAGCGAGGTATATGATGCTGATCTCACAAGACAGAATGTGTAGAGAATAGTAGCACCATCTGTTGACGAACTTTGTAACTAATTTTGAAAATTGGTTCAAATAAATTCCCTGGTTCCCCAAGCAGAATGCAGCAAGCCATACATTTCTTTCGCCTTCTGTTTTTCGTTAACTGATTTTTCAAATCGTCGCTCATTTTTGGGACACCAGGTAATTAAGTACAAACTTTGATGATTATGATTTTAAAACAAATCTGCTTCATGGGTACATGAAAATATTTAACATTCAAGGAACTTAAGCTTTATAAGAGATTACAATCTAGTGATGAATGCAGTGAGTTAATCTTGCCAAGTACCAGGTGGGCAAGAAATAACGTGAGGTGTTCAGAGCTCACTAGCGGGAATTCTATTACGCCAAATGCAGTACATTTTGATGTATATACTTAGTAGAACATGCAGTTTCGATTTCTGCAAAAAAAAAAAATAAAATAAAATAGTACCAAAAGTCGCCATAAGGGGCGCTTATTTCAAGAAAACAATGAATACCTAATTGTCAAATGAACAAATACCGTACAAACCAACTTTAGTAACAACAATAAACAATGTTTTATTTTTAATTCCAAATGTGTTTCAATATGGCCACCAGTGTGCTGTTCCAATAGCTGCATGCGGTACACGACATTTTCTACGGCAGCTCGTAGCATATCTGCATTAATTAGTCTGATATGTAACGTTATTTAATCCTTTAAGGTTGAGAGGTCAGGAACATGTGCTTGATACACAAGGCTTTTCAAATATCCCCATAACCAAAAATCACAAGGGTTGAGATCAGGCGACCTGGGTGGCCATACCATGGGAAATGCACGACTAATTATTCTGTTGTCTGAAAAACGTTCTCGCAAGATCTGCTGCACCTGACGTCCATAAAAATGGTAGAATCCAGACAACCCTTTTCCTGCAATCGTGGTATCACAAAATTCTCAAGCATATCGGCATACCTGGCAGAATTGACGGAACAAGTCACCGATCCGCGGGG
The DNA here is from genome assembly GCA_023313115.1 of Rhysida immarginata. NCBI lineage: Eukaryota > Metazoa > Arthropoda > Chilopoda > Scolopendromorpha > Scolopendridae > Rhysida > Rhysida immarginata. Next base: position 295 of record JAHWFO010035238.1, on the reverse strand, counting down.
ACGGATTTCTTCAAAAAAGTACAGGCCGATGATGAAAGAAGCAGTAAAGCCGCACCATACTGCTAGTTTAGGTGAATGCATAGGAGTTGGCAGACACACTTGTGGATTTGAAGCAGCCCAAACATGGCAGTTGTGGGTATTGATATCACCATTCAAATAAAAATGTGCCTCATCACTCCATAAAATTTGCCATGGCAATGCATCATCCACTTCCATACGTGCTAAAAATCTCAACGAAAAGTCAGTTCGGGTACGTTCATCTCCAGGAAGCAATTGTTGAACAGGTGTGAGTTTA
>JAHWFO010035224.1:0-11397 GCA_023313115.1 Rhysida immarginata | reverse complement strand
TTAGTACTAAACAATTTCTTGAAAATCTTTAAAAATGATCACTAACTGGAGATAATGGAGAGTTAACAGACTATTGAGAAAGAGTGGAAAGACAACAGAGGAAGGGGTCCTTTAGCTCCATGCTATATTGAGCAAATGGTAAGCATGTCAATATTAGAATCGGCGACCGCTGGAGTACACAAAATAGTCAAGTGATGAATGGCCAAGTTTGCTTCAAGACATCGAGAGCAGAGTGGGAATTGCAGCAACATCAAGGGGAACATCTAAAATAAGATTACGTGACTAAGAAATTATTTAGAACTAGCAGTGGCATACATGGAGAGGTCCATCCATTGTGAGCATTTCTTCGAATTTTCATTATGAATTTTTACTGTATTAATTCTAAGCGTTTGCATGTGTTTATTTTTAAGATATTGCAAAATTTAATCAAAAAAACAAAGAGTCCGAGCCATGCCGGGGTTATCACCTAACTTATTGGGTAGCATAGCAGATCCAAACATTTCATAAAAATACATTTTGACCATAATGTTTCAATGTGTATATTTGGAAACTGAGATGCTGAAAATGCGATGATTGAACGTTCGTTTCCAAAAATTATTAATAATGAGCATAAAATGATGATGCAGTGACAGGACATAAATAAGGCAGCGTCTATTGAGGAGGAAAAAGAGTCAAACGTGTCTCCCTCGTGTTCCCTATCAAACGTCCAGACGACTGGCAAAAATTTGTGTCAGGAAAGGAAAGAGAAAGAACGAGTAGTGGTAAGAGAAACTCAGCTAAAACAGAAAAAGCTATATTGGCATTGGAAACATCTGAACAACGGGAGTTTCGAATAGAGCAAGAGGGTATAAGAGCTTCTACGTCAAGCGCAAGAAAAACTTCGGTCTAAAGTATCCAGTGATGGATATCATTTTAATCTGAGCAAGCCAACAAGAGTTTAAATAAAGTCCCGGTATATCACCTAGAATTCCTGTTTTTCGTATTTTTCGTAGAAAGGATAGTTCCTTTGTTCTGTTTTGTATTCATTGAGTTATCATTTAACCAATTTGGAATTATAGTTTAATTTCTTGATAATTACCTACAAGTGTAATTATCCCGGGCAACGCCGGGTTCTCTGCTAATTACATCATAAAAGCAGGGTGTCCATAAAAGATTTGTATCATAACAATATTTAATATACTTTGATCGTAATAACAATCATGTATCATGTTCAGGATATTACAAGTAGCTCCAAACACTATCTGTTACTGCTATTATGGGATCACTATTATTAGACCTGTTGGTGGAAGTCCGGAGTACCTTTACCTCGGATGATATTGGCCAGCCCTATCACGTTTATACTGAGTGACCAGTTTATTATGAATATCCATGACTATGCAAATCCGTTGGCATAATAATTACTACGTATTAGTTGGTCACGTGACAGTCGGTACCAATATAAAGCGAGAACACAGCTGTATACTGCAAGTGGTTTCCGAGGAGGAAAACAAAGTAACTGAGCGACCTCGAGCGCGGGATAATAGTTGGTTCCCGGAGAGGTGGACTGAATATTTCCGAAACCTTTACAAGGATTTACCCGGACTGGTTAAAGAACCAAAACCCAACTAGATAGAGACAAGGGGTGAGCGTAGGATGGGAATGCTTGTTCGTGCGAATAGAAACGTCACGACTCTTAAACTAACCGTGGATTGCATACAATGACATCGCAGAATAACCTCTCTGAACGCACTATACGCCGTACATTGGCATAGATGTGCTACAAGAGTCGGCGGCCAATCAGGGTACCTTTGATCTCCACCCAAAACCGAAAAAATAATGTCTCCAATTTGCCCGTGATCACGAACACTGGATCGTCGACGACTGGAAGAAGGTCTGCTGGTCGGATAAATACCGTTTCCTATTGCATCATGCAGATGGCCGACGCAGAATTTGGAAACAACAGCACGAAACGATGGACCCCTCCTATCTGGTTTCCACTGTGCGGGCTGGTGGAGATACTGTAATGGTCTGGAGAATGTTTTCCTGACATACTCTTGGTCCGCTGATACCTGTAAAACAACGCCTTAATGATCAGGGCTACCTGAACAATGTTGCCGACCACATTCATCCCTTCAGAGCTATTGTGTTCCCCCCATCGGATACTTCCAGCAAGATAATACTCCGTGTCACAAGGCTCGTATCGTCGTGGAATGGTTCCAGGATCACGATAATGAATTAAACTTACTCCTCTGGCCACCACAGTTCCCGGATTTGAACCCAATCAAACATCTTTGGGATGAAGTGGAACGGATTATTCGTGGCATGGATCCACCACCATCCAATAAGCATCAACTGGGACCAGCTGTTGCATCCGCATGGACAAACATCATGGAACAATGCTTCCAGCAGCTAATTGAATCCATGCCACGGCGAATTCGTGCTGTTATAGCTGCTAGGGGTGGCGCAAATTAGTATTAGAGGGGGTGTACCTAATAAAGTAGCCACTTAGTATATACTCTGAATTTATTAACTTATCACATCCACTTAATAAGTTATTTTATAAAAACAAACGGATAGCCCAGGCGTTGCTCGGACTCATTTTTGATGACATTTTGCAATATCTGAATGTGTATGTACATGATAAAGCTTAGAATTAATACAAAAAACCTCGGCCTCAATTCTTTCACAGGGCTTGCTTTTTCTGTTCTGGTGAGCCAGCGATTGAACATGATCGTTTGTGTCTGTGTGCTCTCCAGCTGGGTGGGGTTTTCACTACTTGGTAATCTGTTGATGGCAATTCTCTCTTTGCTCTCGGTGTCTTGAAGCAAAACTTGGGCATTTATCACTTAGTGTTGTCTAGCAGTCGCCATTTCTTCTATTGACATGCTTGGTCGTCAACAGCCGCCTGGGAATTTCGATGAATACTGGTTCATTCTCCACTTGCTCAGTTGCAGCAGTGCGCTGGCGAAACCGATACAGCGCTGAGCGAAGACACGCCTTCCTCTATCGCCTTTTCACTCTTTCTCAATAGTCCGCTAATTCTTCGAACAAACAAAAAAAATTCTAAAATCCGATGAACGGATCACCAACAATCCAAAGCAGAACATGATGTTGACCATTACAGGAACAGTGTAACTTGCCGCCATCCTGGAATTGTTCTGTCTTCTTCTTTTATTTCATTTTCCTCATGAAAGTGGATGTTATTATGGTAATTTTTGGTAATTTCTTGATTTGCACGTTGAACATTCAAATGTCTTTGCGAAGTGCATAGGGACATACTAATAAATTCAATATGATTGTTGGTGATCCGTTCATCGGATTTTGGAAATTTTGTTTTGTTTTGTTCGGAATTCCATGCTGAACAAGTCTTCAATTGTAATCTTTCGTGTATCTGTTACGGTTTTTAAGATAGGATTTGAATACGCAATCTGTTTCATAGGATTGCGTATTTGGGATGATGAACAGTGCACCATGGGATAGGTCATCCACAACTTCCTATTCATTGGATTCATCAAAATTGACATATCTGCTTCGGTTACAAAAATAAAAGGGAGGGGTTCATTTTTGTATCCACCCTGTATATTGTTGGTCTGCGCAATATTGTTGGCGAGATATCTGCTATTAGTATCCCTGCCATCATTTTGAATATCCATTATTACCGATAATTACTATTTAGTGTTCGAAAAAAGAAGAACAATTGCTCTTAAGAATGAAGTCAGGTGTTGTAAAAAAAAATCCCAAGAGCGGACTGGACGATAAATAATTATTTAAAAGCCGGAATACTTTTTAGCCAAATTTTCATGATTTCCACCGAAAGTCGCCCTTGCAAATTTGTTCTAATCACTTTTTTGAATATGATATCGCGTAAATGGTCGCCGCCAGAGCGAATGACGCAATGGGCTCGTTTTTTGGCATTATCCATCACTTTTCGAATTGAGACCACAGAGTAACAGACCTATTGTTATAACACTAAGCAGGTGGAACATCCTTATCACAGCTGGTTCGAGATCCAAGATGTGCACAAACCAACACTTTCAAGAATTGCCAAGCGAAGCACAATTTAGATGGCCCTGATGGATGGACACATTACACGACCTCCGAAAAGAAGGCAGGATTTCCTCAAAGAGACAGCAAGGTCGTTGATCGTCTGGGGCGGTTTTGAAACAGATCTTGCGTTCCCTACTGGACTTAAGAATGCTATAGACTATCAAGACCTTTTGGAAGACAACCTTTTGCAGGTTGGTGAGAAGATTGGTGGACCGATCTGAATATTTCAACAAGACAATGCGTCCATTTATATTGCAATGGTTTCTCAATCACCATTCATATTTCATTATCGATATGCACATTCATTAAAACGTGGATCATTTTGCAATGGGAGATATGTTACTTGTTTGTATTTTACTTTTTATATGTGTAAAACAAAAGAAAATTATAAACAACCTTTGGTCCTGTAAAATAAATTGATTACAGTTTCCATTAAAATTTATTACTATTATGTATTATTATGAAGTGTAGACAATTCTATTTATTTGTTATATCGAATAAATGTAATCACAAAATCTAGTGTCTTAACACTAGTCTGGAATGAAAACAAATCGATTTAAAATCTCTTCTATTTGAATTATTAAATAAATTTATCTCCTGATTGGAGGATCGTTTTTATCCATTGCCATACTATGATTTTGCTTCTGCTCCCCAACACCGAACACAATCAATCGTTGATGAACATTACTCCTACTGGATCATTTGCAGTGCTATTAAATATTTTTTCGTGGAAACAAGAAACCACCACAGGGCAACAACACCAGCAGCAGCTCCCTTGCTCCGCCCCCTCCTCTTCTTGATTACGACCTTTTGGCGCCCTCTCTACCACAATTACGCGTCGCGCTTTTTATCTCTTCGCAACACGTCTAAAGCATCGCTTCTCGGGCAAATGCTTCATTTTCTATGAAAGTAAAGCCTGTAGTCACTTCCCATCAATACATCCGAGATAGATATTTACAGCTCAAATACATCTACCTTTACCATATTTATGGCTATGTTTCATTAGAATTTATGGCAAACTGGAAGTGCTGCAAATTATTATGCTCGTGAGGCATGGAGAGATCCACCCAAAAACAGTTTTAAAAATTTTCGAGATAATTTCAAGAATTGTATAGGGTTCTACAGTGAGGTGCGTAATCTCGAATCTTAAGCTTTGTTAATTTCTCAAAAAATATTATATCGAGGATATTTATGGTGACGATTGTTCAAACGTCGTAGCATGGGGCTTGTGAAATTTTAGAGGTCAGCTCGGTAACAACCGAACTTATCATTCCGTTCTTCAATTTTACCACCCTTATATTAAGTCGCCCTTGGATCTTGTGAGATGGTACGGAACCTTTCAGTCGAATTTTGAAGCACTTCCGCTTTTCCATTCGTTCTTAAATTTTGCATACAGGTTTGTTCCTGATGACAACACATTTTAGCAATTTTTCCTTTCCAATTTCGGGTTTTTACGTTTGTTGTCAAAATTGCTCTCAAAAACTGAATCGTTCTGGGAGAGCTAAGTCGTAGCCCTTACTGACACTTATTTCAGAACGAGTTGTCCCGCGGCTTCGCTCACGTAGAACTCAGTGTGGAGAAAGTCAGCGCCAAAAAACAGTTCAAAAACTGCAGCCAAAGGACTAAACAACAACAACAACCAATACGTAAATTCGAAGTCCGTAATTTGCCACCTACAAAGAGTTTCAAAACCGGAGTTAGGGTTGCCACCTTCGTCAAACAAAATTTCTCCATCTAATCTAATTAATAATTTTTCAGAGATATTAACATTTTCTTTGAAATTTAATTTTTCTTTTAAATTAAACATTTCTTATTGTGCAAATAGACTTTTTTCAAAACCATGATGTCTTTTTACACAGGCTAGCGTACTTTCTGAACCGTCCTGATTCGCCCCCTTCCCCCTTAATCCATGGAAGTCGGAGAGCCAAGGATTTTGAGTTGTTTCTGAAATTGAAACCTTCAAAGTGACTTGCGAGTCCCGCAGTAAGGGTTGCAATACCGGAGAATGACTGTTGATACTGGAGTCCAGCGAAAAAAGACCAATACGGGAGTCTTCGGCCCAACACCAGAAAGGTGGCAACCCTTGCCGTAGAATTCTTTTATGTAGTACTAGAAGCGAACCCATCCGATTGTATAATCGGGAAATAACCCATTGTTAGATTTTTTCTTTGTTGTGACAACGTCCACCGTCGCTGATTTTATATAAATGATTTTTTTAACCTCAAAAGAGAAAAAATTAACCATAGCGCGGTTTAAAACAATCTAACACACGCGTTGGACATCTTTTGGCAAGCTTTTGAACATCGCATGGTTCCAGTGTTTGTGTTTTTCCGTAGGAATGGGACGTTTTCCCGAGGAAAAGTAGCCTAAATGTTGACCCACAATACAAGCTATAACTACACAAAGTTGAAAGGTATAACCATTACATAATTAATTTGTATTTGGCTCATTCTCGTAGCATTTCTGGAGTCCTGAGAAAGATTTCATCTATTTCTGGAAGGCATATTTAGAAGACATATCTCTTATCTGGCGATATCTATTGGCAAGTTTAAAGTTTAACTACTGCGGCGCGAATTTAAAAACTCGCAGGACATCTGTTGGCAAGTTTAACTATCGCTCAATCGCGCCGTTTTGAAATTTTCCCGTGGGAATGACACATTTTCAGGCAGAAAAAAGTACCCTAGTTGAAGACGCAGACTGCAATCTAAAACCATACTAAGCTTCGTCAAAATCCGTCCAGTAGTTTTTGCGTGATGCGCGAACAACTACGGACACCTTACAGTTTTATTATATGTATAGAAGATAGATAATATAACAGTGTAAAAGAAAACGTTTCATTATTTCTAAGAATACTATAACAAGTTATCCAAGACAAACGGATCCAAACAAAAAATGTACCTTCCGTTCTTTCCGTATTAAGATTAACATTCGAATCGTGGAGAAGATAGTCTTTACGGAAAATCCGCAAACACAACGGACTACTGCAAGTAAGATTGGAACCTCTATTGCACCGGTAAACCGTATTATTCGTCAAGATTTGAAATTAAAACCCCGTCATAAGGTCCCAGGTCACGTTTTAGTGCCAATTGTTATAAGATTAGAACAGACACAATGCAGAGAGGAGAACAAATAGAAGAGAGATGTATGAACGCTGTTTGGCAGGAGACTAATGGAAGAATATAGTCAACGTGGATGATGCTTGGGTCTATATATCGAGCCTGTACAGGGTGAGTTTTAAGTACACTGATAAACGCCAGGGAATGGTGCCTAACTGGAAATGGATTAAAAAACGTTATATCAACATGTGTTCGGAAATGGACGATGCGTGCGCATATCGTCCCAACACACTTCGTCCCGGCAGACAGTATATGGCTTTTCAGATGCTCCCAAAAGTAAAAATCAAGGGGGGAGGGTTAAATCTGGTGATCGAACAGACCATTCATCACGGCCGCCGCGTCCTATCCAACGTCTGGGGAATATGTTGTGAGATATCGGCGAACAATAATGCGGAAGTGAGGTGGCGCTGCATCATGCCTTCTACCGTAGCAACAATGCATTTCCGGATACATGTTGATATGACCTATTTTACTCCATTTCCAACCAGGAACCATTCCCTGTACTTAAAATTCACCTGTGTATGGAAGATATGAGCAATATTTTTATCGATCTGACTGGGTAGCTTATAACTTCCGATGGTGCGGGAAATCCATTGAAAAGTGGCGCTGCATGTACGAGGGTGGGCTGAAAAGTAATGCCTCCATGGCTATAACTTTTTTATTTTTTAACCGATTTTCAAAATTCTTTTTGTATCTGATACTCACATTTCTCTTCTATGTAATACACTATTCACTTTTCGGCATAGTCCCCCATCCCTTACTACGCATTGTACCAACGCGTGACTAGTCGGGTGAACCCGTCGAAGAGAAATTCCGGGGTTGTTGTCGACATCAAGACCGAACGGCAGGTTTCACCTCGTCGTCAGAACGCAACTCATGCCCCTTAAAGTGCTCTTTCCTCTTTGGGAAGTGGTAAAAGTCTCAAGGTGCAAAGTCTTTCATTTTTGAACTGCAGTTTTTCATCTTTGAACTGTAGGCGCTGCAACCCCCACTGATGTGTGGCGATTGTATGCGGACGGGCGTTATCGTTCTGAAGAAGAGGATCCAAGGCTGCCATTCAGTCCTCGTGTCGTTGGTACAGTGCGTGGAAAGGGATGGGGACTATGTCGAAAAGTGAATAGTGCATTACATAGAGGAGAAATGTGAGTATCAGATACAAAAAGAATTTTGAAAATCGGTTAAAAAATAAAAAAGTTACAGCCATGGAGGCATTACTTTTCAGCCCACCCTCATACAATCGGCCCAACTGCACCTGCAGCGCCGCCCTATCGGGAGATAGAAATTTTGGATTCATTTTCAGTTTCAATGAAATGCCTCTATCGTAAGTCACAGTCTGCTTACAAAAGCACTGTATAAAGAAAGTATGGACAATCATTGTTGCTGGCAGCCATTTTGACTCCTATTTCATTCCTATTTTTTTAAGATGATTACTTCTTGTTTTGCAGTAAATTTAAACTTGTAGATTGAACACGTCCTTTTTGACAAAATTTAGAGGGGAATGTGGCTCCGGAGTTTAAATTTGCTGAAAAACAAGACCAAACATCATATGGTTTGGTTTGGTTGGTTTGGTTTGTTTGGTATTTACGTCCGTTTCAACTGCCATGGTCATTTCAGGACGGCGTTATAGGGGCCGCAAATTTTGCCTGGCAAGGGTTCTTTAACGTGCACCCGGCAAACGACTACACAGGACCAACGGCTTTACTTCCCTTCCGAAGGAAGTGCGTGATCTCAGGATTTTCCCCCTGAAAAATCCTCGTCGTCCTCGGCCGGGATCGAACCCGCGTACTCGAGCATCAGAGGCGATCACGCAACCGCTGAGCCACCGAGGCCGATCAAACATCATATGAAATAGGAGTCAAAATGGTTGCCTGCAACAATGCATTGTCCATACTTTCTTTATACAGTGCTTTAGCTCTACTGCGATCTACTGCGATACGTTATCCTTACCTTCTTGAAACAATGGAAAACGTCGGAAGCTCGATGACCATCTATATCTATAGACCGTAGGTGGGATCTAAAGTAAAGATAAATACTGCCTACTATCAGGAAACTAACTTAAAACACGTATATCATAACAATATCCTACGGTTATGTAGCCCTAGGGCGAAGGACGTGTACATCCATCAGGACATAGCATCAAGCCACACGCATATGTCGGCTGTCTAGCACTGTGCTCGAGTGGAACAGGAAACTGGAAATAAGGTCATCCCATTCTCAGACATCCCTGTCAAGTCACCCGATGCCTCTTTAAAGGCTTGTTGTCTCCTTAAAAGAGCTCTTCATGTAAGACGCCCAAGAACACTTCTAGATCATGGAAAGCCTATCAAGAGTGGTGGAACAGAATAGACCTCATTGTTCTCCGTAGAAGCCTTTACTGTGTAAACTAAGATGCCGAGCAATTGCTAAAAGAAAGGGTCATCACATAGAGCACAAGTGGTGATGGAGAAATGGGTTAAGTACAGTAGGCGTACAGTAAGTATATTTTCGTCCCATAAACATGAAACAATCCTCCGTATATAATTTTTTATCAGTGAAAAACAACACACCAAATCGGTATATCAGGATTTCTACTAAGTTTTTGTTCGAGTTTGATGAATGTGGAATTGGCATACCAAAAGTCACTTAAGTTAATGGCAACTATATATGGATCATTTCCAAAAAAGGATCGCCCATCTTTCGCACTCAGATTTCTTTTGTGCACGTTTTTCTGTACTTGTATACCGACAAACTAAGTATCAGGTCGTTGCATATCATCTTTAATGGCCTTCACACGTGCGATTCCAAATAACCCCCATTGCAATCCAAACATTGTTGCCAACGATTTGGCAGCTTCTCGAGCCCTCTCCGATAGAATCCATGGTCACGGGACTCAAACTCCCGGAATGCGTTTTCGACGTCTGCTTGGGTTAAGAATGTTTTCCTCCGGTGAAAATTGTCCAGGCTCTGGTGAAGATGCTAGTCGGTAGGGGAGAGGTCCGTAGAGTACGGGGGGTGTGGAAGGACCTCGTAGCGCAGAGCCTGTAGCGATGCACAAGTGCAGATTGTTTCTGACACAGTTTTGTATGCATACGATGCAGTTCACGATAGTAGGTCGCAGCGGTGATCATCTCCTCCTGCTGCAGAAAGCTGTAATGCACTACACCACGGATGTTCCACCAAACTGAAACCATGAGATTCCTGGCGTGAAACGGGGGTTCAGGGAACTGTCGGGGGATTCATCAGCATCCAACCACTGTGCTGATCATTTCCTATTGTCGTATAGGAGCCACTTCTCGTCGCAGGCGATAATGCGACCAAGAATCCCCGCTTCTTCATGGCGCAAAAGCAATTCCGTACGCACCTCCAACCGACGCTCTTTTTGGTTTTTCGTAAGTGCATGTGGGACCCATTTGTCCTGCTTTTTCACCTTGCCGGTGGTCCTAAAGTGTCTACTGACGCTGATACAGCATGATCCCTTGCAATGTCCCGAACAGTTTTTGACGGGTCCTCTTCCACAGATCGCTACAGATCAGGGTCATTCAACACGTTGGGCGGTCTGCCGCGTGGCTCATTTCCCAGGACCATCACTCCCGCCCGGAATTTTCGCAATCAACAGTACGTTCGTTTATGGTGCCTACACCGAATACCTTATTGATGTTTCGAGAGGCGTTGGATCCAGTGTGATTCAACCTGAACTCGTAATGCATTATCACACGTAATTCGTATGAAGTCATCGTCGCTTGTGTTCAAACGTTATTAAATATCATCGCAGACATGCAAATTCCAGGCAGCTGGTCGCTGATAGGTTTATCTCTGGGAATGTACCACTTTGTTATAGGTACTTGCTAGTAAACGTGGAAACCGTGCTGAAGCGCGGAACCCACCTCGAAATCCGACATTTGATATGCAACGATCTGATACAATTGTTCTTATAGGAGAATATTGCCATTGGTATCTTAAAGACTAAAGACAAAACAATGGGACGTTCTACGAAAACCATGGTTATGAGCCCCGTGGCCACTTCTAGCATCTGCTTTGATGTCTTGTGCCTTAGATCGTTCAATCACAATGTATCATAAAATTATTATTTTGTGTCTATATAATTGTTTATTAAGTTGACAATTTTCACAAAATACATTAATCAGCATCTAAATGTAACTTTATTTACAAACTTAAAATAAATATCATGGGTATTGCACAAATGTTTTGAATGATAATGACATGAGCTCTATAATATTATTTTAAGGAATATACGTTATTTTAAAAAACGTATAAT
>JAHWFO010035221.1:0-10907 GCA_023313115.1 Rhysida immarginata | reverse complement strand
CTTTTAATGGTAAATCTTCCCAGTCCTAAATATTTCAATTAATTTGGAGTGAATTAATGTATTTGATTTAAGGTAAACTCTATTGGTCCCAGGCAATTTGATTTAAAATGAAGATGAAATGTCTCGACTAAGAGGTTTGACTTAGCATATACAGTCGAATCTCGATATCTCAAAAAAAATTTATTTTCACTATTAATTCAACGTAATTTTCCCTCGTATCTCAAAACATTTTCTTGGAAAACCCTCGCTGCATCAAATTTTGACTTCGTGTGCTAGCAAAATGCAAAGCATTTAAATCCATTCGAAGGTTAAGATTTTTTCATTATGAGAAATTTTTGTACGAAAAGGAAGAAATTTGAGGTCACTTCCGTTAAAGTGAAATGACTCTCGTGTGTTACGAATAAAAATCATGAAAATATTTTTCGAACTTCTTGACGAGTCTTTTGCATACGAGATGTTTGAGCCTGCGCCGTTTGTGCGTTTCTGTAGTTAGTGGTTCACTTGTACTTTGTATAACTCTAGACACACATCATTTTTATCTCTAAACTCTCGCAGTACCTTTATTAACCTAAAAATCTCATAAATAGCCCTAACTGCGATTGCAACCACCCAGAGCAAGAAGATCTAGCCCATATTATTTTTCACTGCACTCGCTACTCCCACCAACGTAAAATTCTCAAAAACGGATTCCAAAAAAGAAATTACCCCTTCACACTCCCCACAATTCTTTTGATTACTAATCTTTGCCTCAATCATAAAAGAAACAGCCTTCTCCTAACTAAAGCTTTTTTTAGTCACAACAAATATATTCCACCGTATTGTGTCCCCAATAAAATTAGCTATTTTCCATGATAGCATTCCTCTAACAAACCCAGAAATATCTTAATATCCCAATTTATTAATTTGTCTTTTCTTCCTGACATCTTTGTTTTTCTCCCCACATGCAGAAAATAAGCTACCTCCGACCCATTCAATAACGGAGAAAGAGCCTTTGAAGAAAAGAAAAAGAAACTAAAAATCTTGATTTAACAAAAACCTCTTATCTTGATTTTTTTTTCCTGCTCCCGTGAAATTCAAGAGATCAAGGTTCAACTGTATACAATTTTCAGATCAAACTCTAAATTCTGTACGATTTATGAGTAGGTGGCACCTTATTGAAAAGAAATAAAAATGGCTTTGACAAGGTGAATTGTAATGAAGTGCAATCTTTGGATGCTTTATAATAAAGCATTATTAAGTAATAGAAGAATGAAGCTGCTTATTGGTTTCTCCATGTCCTGAATGTCCGTTTGTCTGTCTGTCTGCCTGTCTGCCCGTTCATAATTTCCGCATTTTCTGAAGTAGAAGGTTGAAATTCGGAATGTAGCTTACTATGGGCATGTGCACCTTCACTATTTAGTTTGGTTTTGATTAGCCCACTGGGGTCGAAGTTTCGGGGATGGAAATTAAGAGGGGATCAAAAGGACTACGTGTATTTATGCATATAAAGGAGTGAAATTTGGTATGCAGATTCCTCTAAGCAAGATCTACATTACTATGAAGATTGTCCCAATGGGGTCGGAGCTGTGGGGGTGGCAGTTACTCGGTCTTTAGAACTATGGCGACTTACAGCATGTGATATATCATTTGATCGGAAATGATAAGAAACAAAAGAAGATAGAGCTCTTTTACACTTTCTAAATACTACGTTCGAGAAAATCAATTTTTTGATTTAAAAAATTGGGGAGGGGGGTTAAAAAGTGAGATAAAGGATAAAAATAGATGATCTCAGGGTTTCTGCTACTTTCCTATATAACTTCCTTGGGAGGATTACTTGCTCGAATGGATTAGATTGTCAATCTAAAAAAACAAGTTTTCATCAAAAAACGGAGTGTTAAGATATCAGATTAACTTGCCAGTTTCACTTTTTTTCCAGGCATTTTTCAATTGAAATAGCTGAAATATTTTGTAAAAAAAAATTATAATTTAATTTCCTATAGAGTTTATCTTTAAATAATATTTTTAGTATAGATCAATGTTATTGTTAAATTTCTGCAGCACACATTTAAATTATGATAATCAAAATAAGTATAGTGTACTTTTTCAGGTTTAGTTATTAGCACAAATAAAATAGCTTATTATAATTTGTAATAAAAAGATAGTAATTAAAATTCTTAAAAAGAACTTTTATTTACTTTTATTTACTTTTCAAACCCGCTTATCCATTAGGGTCGTGGAGGCAGCGGCCCTATGGATGATCTCCAGCACTCGTGATCTTCTGCCATCAGGTGCATCATGTTCTCTGGTAATACCCAAGTGACTCGAAGCCAGATTCTCCATGTAGTCTAGCCACTTCTATGGTGAGCCCTTGGTCTCTTACCACTAGCTTGGGGAAAAGCAACCATCTAGGAAGACCAATTTGCAGCATTCATATCATGTGACCATACGAACACAACAGAGATATCTCAATAGAAAGAAGTAATGCTCAACACCTAAAGACTCCTTTGAGGTGCTGCTGTGCACTCTTATCTAGTAGGGTAATACCTGTCAGTTATCTCATTTCGGCTGCTTACACCAATGATCGCACTCTTTCAGTCATTACCCAAGATTCATGGCCATAGGTGAGAATGGGAACAAGATATATTTGAAAACAGAGCGCTTGACTTTGTTTTCTAATTCACGTTTCATTACAATGGATCACCACAATTCATGTCTGAGCATCCAATTCTCTGTTATGTCACCTACCATTTGTAAATGCAGTCATAAGATGCTCGAACTTCTGCCTGTCTCAGTGGATCTCCCTTAATGGAGGCTGTCTTGAATGGACCAGTGCCTCAGTCTTAGCCTCAACACAGTTTCATCTCAGCTTTTTCACATTTGGCTGCAAACCAATCTAGTGCATGTTGAAGTTCAGTGCAAGAAGACCCAAGGAGCACAAGATTTTCAATAAAGAGCAACCTGTCTATCTAGCAGCTGAGGCTCTTTATCCAATCCATAGAGATAATGAAAAAGAGGGGCGACAGTACACAGTCTTGGTGGAGTCCAACAGTTTCTGTGAATGGTCTTGATTTAATGCTATTTATCCAGATGCACATCTCAGAGTTTTCGTACAGAGACGTGATAGCAACCATCCACTCCGTACTCTTCCAACACTTTCCAGAGCTTCTTCCAAGGAACTCTGTCGTATGCTTTTTCTCTTGTATAAAGAAAGCACTAAGTCTTTTGCATACTTACAGGATTTATGTTTTCGTGCCACACCGGAGATCACACTGGTTGAAAATCGCTTGTGTAGATAATAATGTTTAAATATTTTGCCTCTTCTTCTTCTTCTTCTTCTTCTTCTTCTTCTTCTTATTATTATTATTATTATTATTATTATTATTATTATTATTAACATGCACTCCAAGGGGGGGGCAAAGTCATGATAAAATTTGGTAAAAGTTCATAAGTTCTTCTGTGTGTCAAAATCCACCTCCATAAAATATTCTGTATGCGTCTATGATGATCTCGACAATCTGGAGTCCGACAATTGATAACATCTCGACGATGATCTCCTGGCAAGTTATTCCAAAGTTGGATCGTATTATAAGGGAAATAACGTTCCTTCCAACCAGGACTGATTTTGGGAGGAATAAGTAGTAGTTGTGTAGATCTCCTCGCTAAATCAGTTTTGTTAAGCCAGGCATATATAAAGTGGGCTGGATGAAATTTATTAATAAAAGCCATAACAAGTTCTTTAAGCTGTATGAAATTAAGTAACGAAGTAAAATTCAAAATTTTCCTTTCATTGCAAACAGCAGTGATAGATTGTCGCTGAGGTAAGTTCAGAGCCACATAAATAATTTTATTCAATTTCACTTTCCAATTTCACCTAATATGGCATAGGTAAGTCTTGGGATAACTTTAGTTTTTAGGATGATAAGCAATTCCCTTCTTGATAAAGTTCTATGAAGTTTATAAACTAAGAAGGTGATGCGATTTGCAGTTCTGAGGATCTCCTGGAACTGTTGACTAAATATTAAATGGTTATCGAAAATCACTCCTAATATTTTAAGAGTTGCGATGTTATTATTTTTAGCCTTTGCAATCTTAAGAATCGACATCTTATCCGGATTAATTTTCATGGCTCTTCAAACCACTGTTGTATCTTATTAACATCTAACTCAACATCTTGTTCTATGATGGAACATTCCTCTGGGGCATAGGCTCTAGTCAGAATAACGTCATCATCAAAAGCTCTCATTTTAAATTTTAACTGTAAAAGAGTATTGCTGATTGCTGATCCCTGTAGAATACCTCTTTTCGCTGTAGCGTAAGTAGTATGGTGTTCTCCAATAATAAAATTTTCCCTCTGGTGGAATAGATGTTTAAGAAGATCGAGTGTTTTTCCTGTAATCCCCATAGCTTGTAATTCCATAAATGGTTGTGGATGTGGAACAGTATTAAAGGCCTTGGCAATATCGATGCAGACTATGACAAATGTCTGTCTGCCTTCCAAGGCCTCTATAGCCTCTAAATTGATCTTCAGAAGGAGTTCTTGGACTGAAGAATTAGGTCTACCGCCTTATTGAGCTCTAGATATGTGCTCCCAAAGGTTGAAGCTTTAAATTCTTACTTTGCGTGAGGATAAATTATAATATGTATTTTACTCTTGTATTTTTGAAAATTTTTTCTTTCGTATTAAGAATATAGAGATTTATAATATAATATTCAAGTATGTCATAGTACATGTACTTATTTTGTATAAATGTATTTGCTGCGTCATTAAATTATCCATTGTGCATAATGTTTAAGTATTAAAGTTGATATTTTATTATATCTTTTAACACTTTTACAGGAAAATTTAGTTGAAAGTAAACATCATAAATTGGCTCGGAGTTTAAGAAGTGGATGGACGGATAAAGACTTAAAACCAAACGCATCTACTAGGGATCAGTTAAATGTAAAAAAATACGTTTTATTTTTATATATATAGATTAATAATAAGCATTATTTAAAATTTGATGCCATAATCCTCTGGAGCGAGAATTGTGGGGATAGAATAACTCCAGGGTTGAGAACTCTAGAAATTATTTGAAAATTACTTTGATTATAGTGCCCGTCAAGAAAAAAAAAAAGGAAACTAATGCAAGCGCAAACGAGTAGAATTCTTTCAACCAATCAAAAATGGGCATTACTTATTCCTAGCATTCCCTTAGTGAAATCGTAGCTTAAACCAAAATTAGTTTGCCAGTCAGCGACAGATAGATTGAATATGATATTCCGATGGCCCTACCGGTCTGTTTTATTATTATAGTATCGTTATTATTTCCAAGTCCGTTCTCCTTTAAATAGTCAACAACAATTTAAATTATGGATCCATCTTGGCTTTTTATAGTTTACTTTGAACAAACAGACTTACAGGTGAGGTGGAGGGTACCATGTTTCAAGAACTCTGAATAAAGCAAACATCTGCAATCGATAAGCATGTACAGGGGTTGGACAAATGAATGTAAAGACCTTTGATTTTAAACATTTTATTGAATACCTAGAAAAATACTTGACGAATTATCCTGAACTATTTTGTCCTGAAGGCAAATAGGGGACCAGCAACAAATTGAATAAAAAAATACGGTAATGTTTGGAATCACCCTGTAAAAAATAATGGTTGAAATGCATTGTAGCTGTAGCATATGCTTCTTTTACTTCTCTGTGTCCATTTGTATGAGAATAGCACATATATTCTGGAAATATAAAGGTTTCTTTAAAAAGGTCGAAATATTTTCGTAAGTTTTTGTTTATAACACGCAGGATTTTCAACCCAATGCAATGCCATTCACAGGAAACTTGACAAAATACAGTACAGCCAACAGCCTGCAATCAGAATATAAAAATATTAAATATTTGATGAAATATGAGCATTTTTACTAAATAATGTTTAGCTGCGCATGCGCAAGTGTTACCAAAATGTCTTTTGCATAATTTGTTAGCCAAATGTATCAAGCTACTAAAATATACAGATGTTACCTTCTGTTTGTGGCCCTGTTTGCCCATAAACTGCGATAATGTGTGCATTGCACTCTTCTTCGTATAAAACTGGCTTTTGCAGTATCTGCTTTTGCAAAGTGTGAGCGCTTGCTCCATCATGTTGAAAACTCTGCTGACCGCCTTCTGCCCCTAAAAAATTTTTCAGGCAATCACGATGCGAATTTCTGATATCCAGTCGTGGTTTTGAAGCGTTTAGGACGGCTCAGTTCGTACCAGAAAGCTGCAATCGAGACTTTTAGGATAGCTTTTGGCCTGACCGATTATACCAGTTAATCATGATCACAGGGCGTAACTAGGAGGGTTCGGGGGGGGGGGGGCGGTCGGACAAACCCTCTTTTTATTTCCCTGATCTGTTTAAGTTCATTTGTTTTTCTTTGTTTCTACTAAAAAACTATTCTACATTTTATCCTTATGGGGAACGGGAACGGGACCTGAACCTTACCTCACGGCACCTGTTATGTGGGAAACGGGGAAAAGTGAAACCTACCTCAATCAAAATAAGCAAATAAGCAACAACATAACATAAACATGGCTTCAACCCACAAAGCAAAAAATAAATAAATGTTACCTACAATTACACTAGGTAATACTGCTGGCTGGGCAACAATCATCCTCAGAATACTGCTGGCTGGGCGCTCTCGTGAGCAGAGAAAGAAACTGTCTGGGTCATAGACAATGCCTTTATTAGACTGAGTGAAAGTTGGATTGGGTAACAGGGATATAAAGTAGGAAACAAAGAAGACAAGAAGACGGATAAGCGAGTAAAAACAGCAAAGCACGACCGTAAAACGTAAATTGGTGCGTACTTGCCTACAATAATCTGAGCTTACCGACGAAGCTACGGTGATTCTCTGGGACATCTGATGAGACTGAGAAAGTCAGTGAGGACCCGGCATGAGGAAAAGAGACGGCTGAGACCAAGGAGACAGAGAGGGGATTGACCAGGTGTCAAGCAAAGCCAACTGCCAAACGATGCCGAACGAGACTGGGAACCCATCTGTCTATGACAAGGCTCGAAGCCGTAGGGCCATCGGCAATCGGCGGAAGAACCAATTCCGAGGTCCAATCTTGCACCAGCGGTCACCCAGCGCCAATCTCTGCTCGCTCCCCTGGCCGATCAGTCACCAACTGCCTCTCCAAAACTCGGAGAGAAAATCTGTCTAAAACTTCATAAGGAAGCCGACACAAGTCAATCAACCAATCAATTGACAGCCAAACCCGTCGAATCCTAGTCATCCGATCCAAGAAAATAGTCACTTTCTCACAAAAGACGAAACTAAGAAAAACGCGCTAATTAAGCTGACTCTTCTGTCCGAGAGCGGAAAAGGGTCATAAAACCCACACAAGGCAACGAAAGGCTATTCAGCAAAGGGAAGAACCACCCCCAACGAGGTCAAAGGTCTCCCGCTGAATAGCCAAGCCCTGAACAAGAAAAGAGGCTTAATTAAATATTCAGAGGGCAAAAATCCATGAATATTACGAAAAAGCTAAAATATGGAACCAAACATCAGCTCAGGAATTGTGATCCCTATCTTCAAAAAGGGAGACCAGAGAGATTGCAACAACTATCGAGGCATCTCTTTGCTCAGCATTCCTGGGAAAGTGTACGCTAATTGTCTGGAGAAGAGAAGTCGGGAAATAGTCGACTCCAAACTGTCAGGGGAGCAGTGTGGTTTCCGACCTGGCCGAAGCACGACGGATCACATCTTTGCTCTAAGGCAAATCTTTGAGAAATCCTGGGAGTATGCAAAAGAGGTCTACGCTTGCTTTGTGGACCTCGAAAAAGCATATGACAGAGTTCCTCGGGAGAAGCTCTGGCAAGTGTTGCAAGAGTATGGAGTGGATGGGCAATTACTGGTTGCTATCATGTCTCTGTACGAAAGCTCTGAGATGTGTGTCCGGATAAATGGCATTAAGTCAAGACCGTTCACCGTGGGTGTTGGACTCCGCCAAGGGTGCGTACTGTCGCCCATCTTGTTCATTATCTTTATGGACTGGATAGACAGGGGCAGCCGAGGCGATGAGCGTGTTTGTGTGGGCGACTGCCTGGTGGAGAGGTTGCTCTTTGCGGACGACCTTGTCCTGCTTGGGTCTTCTCGCACGAACCTTCAGCATGCACTAGACCGGTTTGCAGCCAAATGTGAAGAAGTTGGGATGAAGATCAGTGTGGCTAAAACCGAAGTTCTGGTTCTTTCAAGACAGCCTGCTCAGTGCGCTCTCCATGTTAGGGGAGCCTCATTGAGATAGGTGGAGAAGTTCAAGTATCTCGGGATTGCATTCACGAGTGATGGACGGCAGGAGAAAGAATTGGATGCTCGGATCGGTGCAGCAAGCTGTGTCAGACGTGAACTGTGGCGATCCGTGGTAACGAAACGAGAGCTGGGTAACAAAGCCAAGCTCTCCGTCTTCAAATCTATCTTTGTCCCCATTCTCACCTATGGT
Organism: Rhysida immarginata; assembly: GCA_023313115.1. Lineage (NCBI taxonomy): Eukaryota > Metazoa > Arthropoda > Chilopoda > Scolopendromorpha > Scolopendridae > Rhysida > Rhysida immarginata. The sequence goes on along the minus strand of JAHWFO010035221.1, from coordinate 2,459 downwards.
CATGAGGCTTGGGTAATGACCGAAAGAGTGCGATCGCGGGTACAAGCGGCCGAAATGAGATTCCTGAGAGGTGTGGCAGGTGTTACCCTACTAGATAGAGTGTACAGCAGCACAATAAGGGAATCTTTAGGTGTTGAGCCGCTACTTCTCCGCATTGAGAGATCTCAGTTGCGCTGGTATGGCCACGTGATACGGATGCCGCAAACGAGTCTTCCTAGGCAGTTATTTTCCAAGCCGGTGGGTAAGAGACCAAGGGGTCGGCCTAGAACCAGGTGGCTAGACTACATGGAGAATCTGGGTTCGAGTCGCTTGGATATTACCAGGGAGGACATGCGCCTGATGGCGGAAGATCGCGATCGCTGGAGATCCTCCATAGGGCTGCTGCCCCCGCGACCCTAATGGATAAGCGGGTTTGAAAAGTAAGTAAGTATTATAATTATCAAATTAAATATTATATTTATGTCAAAAATTTCAATTTAACAATTTCTATTTTATTAAATTATAATTTGATACCTTTTTATAATTATTATAATTGTAATTTTATAATTTTTATTATTTAATACAATTAAAATAAACTATTAAATTGAAGTTTTTGATAAAATCTATTAAAATTATGTTTTGATAAGAATTTATAAAATTAAATTTTGATAAAAATAAGTATAAAAAACTTAAACATGCAAATGCATTTTAAAAGTTATTAAGGATTATTATATTGAGGTAAATAAATCAAAACTTGGTTAAATTGAACTATCTGCACAATCGCGCGATGACTGAATCCGCAAATTGAATTGTCGCGATTCCTGTAACCGGCCGAGGGGAAACCAACTGCCCCCTGTAACCAAATAGGTTGGGGTATATACAGTGCTGCCAATGTGCGTGTAATTACACGATTTGTGTGTAATTTGAGTCAGGTGTGTGTAAAAAAAAATTTGTGTGTCATTGCGTGTAATCGACCAGACCATAAATCTAGATTAGATTACCGTAAATACTGTATTTAGCGCCGGACTTTAAATACCGGCCCCCCTGCATTAAGCGCCTGGGGGTCTGCTGAATTTTTGCAAATAAGCGCCGGACCTTCAAAAACCGCCCGGGCGCTTATTTTAGTTTATTTCGTGGAATTTTTTTCTTTTTTCTTCTTCTCACAAGAATGTTTGCTCTCCCAAATGCCACTGCTAAACCGGAAATTAGATACCAGCATGATCGTCTTCTAATTTCTTGCTTTTAATTTTGGATTCAGTCAAGCAACATAGCTGATGAAAAACAAAAACTTCACAGTTATAGCATCAATTTTAATCTCGCAATAGTAAAGAAGGCTGAAACCATTCTACAGAGGCTTCAGCCAAACTGTTTAGCATTGATCCTAAAGGGAATGGAAAAGATGAAGGAGAAGGGCGAGAATTTTGCATAATAGTATCCATCACAGTTGTGCAGAATTTTATAAGCGCCGGACCTGTAATACCGGCCCGCCTGCATTACGCGCCTGGGGGTCCGCTGAGTTTTTGCAAATAAGCGCCCGGGCGCTTAATACAGTATTTACGGTATTAGATTATTCTCCGGTCTCCTACCCACAACCACTCCACTCCGACTTGCACTCCGAGCATGTTAAATTGTTCAATAATTTTGTTAAATTATTAAATAAAAAATTGTTATACTCTAGTATTGGTATGATTTCTATAACTAATCTTAATACTTCATATTGTACAAAATTAAAATTGAATGATCTTTAAATACATGAATTCATGAATGCGAAGCTGAAGCAATTCTGCAAAGGCTCGTATCTCTTGCTCCCTCTTGTGTGTAATTTGTGTGTGTAATGCGGTTGTGCCAGCGTGTAAAAGCGTGTAATCTCGTAGGCCGTGGTGTGTATTTATAAAAATTTCATTGGCAGCACTGGGTATATATCAGTTATTTGCCCCCGGAGGCGTTCGAGTAACGGAAACCAGTGACCATCGAGGCCCGCAGGGCCGAGAGTGGGACTTGCGTTTGCGGTTGTGCAGATAGTTCAATTTAACCCAAAACTTGATATATAAATAACATTTTAGTTAACATTATAAATAACCTCAAACTTATTATTTTTATATAGAAAATTTTAATTGAAAACAAAATTTAAAGAAAAAATCAATAATTACAAAATTTATTGATTGTCAATTATATTTCCAGACGATAATAATTGCATTTCAGCCGTATTTTAGAGGAAGCGTAATTCAAGTGATAAGGCCGACTGAGCCAACAATGGCGGATTCTGTAGCAGATGACAAAGTCTGGCGTACTTTCCTAATCTAGAGCTTTACCCACAGGGCATCTTATGGACTCGATCCGGATCGAGTTAGATGCATGTAAACGCGAAGCAATTTTGGATTAACTCAAGTCGATCCGGATCGAAACGTGCATGTAAACGTAGTGATGGTGGCCAGAACTCCTGCTAGAGCGTAAAGCATCAAACTGGATTTGATCGGAGC
>JAHWFO010035201.1:3639-15351 GCA_023313115.1 Rhysida immarginata | reverse complement strand
TTAAGTAATTTTGGGAATTCTCCTTTACAGAGAGACATATTAAAGAGAACACATAGAGGATATGATATATAAGGGGCGATACTAATAATCACATCTTGTCGAAGACCATAAATATCTGTTGTTTTAGAATTTGAAAATTTGTTTATAATTGCTAAGACTTCATTGGGAGTTGTTGGGGATGGAAAAAAAGATTCGCGTGAAGAGTTGGGAGGCTCTGGACATGAACATGAAATAGAATCATTGATAATATTATTTCTTTCAACTAGGGAGCATGGAAAAAGCGCTTCCAAAAAAGACAGAAGATTTGGACTCGAACATTCATTATTAAAGCAGGAAGGGAGTCTTCTATTTTTTGGGAGCGATAGAGCCTTCTGAATTTGATGCCATTTCTCTTTGGGGCTGGTTATTAAGGAAAAAAGCTTAGCATAATAATTTCGTTTAGCAGTTTTAATGGAATTTTTCACTAGTTTTGTAATAGCTCTAAGATGATTTCTTTTAATATTTGTGGGGTTTTTGATATATTGTTTATAAATCTTGCGCTTCTTATTAATCAGTCTTAGTAATTCTTCTGAGATCCATGTTTTTTTTCGGACTAGATGAGGACCGAATAAAGGTTATTATAGGAAAATATTGATTATAGCCACTCATGAAATGATTAAAAAATGTTTCAAAGTTAAAATTAGAATTGAATTCGTTTAGCAATAATGTGTCCCAATCCGTTTGTTGTAGATAAGAAGCAAAGATTTGTGTTCTGTTTAAAGTATATAATCTAGATGTTAATTTTTGGGTAGTAGACCACCTCTTACTTATTGGATAAATAAGAAATAAGGGGAGGTGATTTGAAATTAATAAGTCAATTGTTCCGCTTTGGGTGATATCTGTAATATTAGTAAAGATTTGATCAATTAGACTAAAGGAATTGCTACTAATAGAGCAATGTGTAGGAGAGGATATTGTAGGTGAAAGTCCATAGCTATTTAATAGACACAATAGTTCAGTAGTATTTCTGAGTAAAGGGGAAAGAAATTCGATATTAAAATCACCTAAAATAATACATTTTTTAGAAGCAAGACGTAACGAGTCCAAAAGAGATTCAATATAGATTAGGAAATTACTGAAATTAGAATTTGGAGGACGATATATATTAATAATAAAGAATGTACTGTTTACTAACAAGGTAAGAAATTCGTAGTCATCATTGACACAGGTACCTTCTTCAATAACCTCAGATGGAAATTCATTGAAGGAAAACGTGCTTTATGCTATCAGTGTGGGGAAACGTGTCTGTCTGGCTGTCTGTCTGTCCGTCTGTAACCAAAACTGATTGGTAATGATTATACATCATTCTTGAAAACTTTTTAATTTTTGCAAAATATAATTTTTGAAAAGACGCACTATCTGTATTGAATGGCTCGAGTTAGTCATTTCACTTCTTAATTTATACCTAAATTCCAGATGTAATTCATTAGGATAAATGAGAAAGTCGTTTGCGGTTATTGCAGCTTTATATTCGTTTTGCCCTTTATACATGTTATAATATAATTCTTTACTAGCTTGCGTTCTTCCAAATGCAACATTATGCCAACACTTAGACGGAATCCACCTGTGACCGTCCACAAAATTTGTACGTTTGTCTCTGTATTTAAGGCGTAAGTAATAACTCCGCTGGAACCGTTAATTTGTTTTAATGTTGTTTGTTGTTTGTTTTAATGAAACCACAGCTGTTTAGTGGAATTCTTAGGTGCATCGTCCTTGTCAATACACCTAAGACAATTCTTTAGCGGTCCGTCTGTTTCGTTTACAATACCAATAACACATGCACGAAAGTTCTTAGAAATCTTATTCAACCTGATATTTGCTTCTCTTTCTACGTTTGTCGGATCCGGAAGCGGAACTAGTCATTATTTTCTACTGATAAAGTTAAATAATAGCTTATTTATGTTTCCCTTTTTGTTCTTGGTAAATTCAATATATCTGCAAACAAAAAATAATACAGTTTATTAAGTACCGAAAGGTGCTTTATGCTATCACTGTGAGGAATAGTGTCTGTCTGTCTGTAACTCAAACTCCTCCGAGGCTATGAAAGATTTTAAAAATCGATTTTCTTTAGTCGATGAATATGGTTCAAGGCACGAACCAGTTACAAATATTATCTAAATAGGTTCATTGGCACGTGCACAAATGGTACCTCTATTTTCCCGCCTAGCAATTTTCAATGGGAAGATATATTGAGTAATATATCAAACAAATCGTAATGACGAGATAGAAGCGGATATAAATTACTATTTTCGCCAATTAATAAATAAAGTTTCGGGAATGAACCATTTTGAAAATGGTTGAAATCGAAACAATGATACGTACTCTAATAGTACTCTTAGGACACCCTCAAAAATTTTCATTGATAAAATATGGCATATAATATATCAAACGACTTGGAATGATGTGTCAAGAATGAACATAAAGTAAAATTAATGGTAGTCGAAATTGTTTTCAAGGAACCTGGTTTAGTGGAACCATTATAGTTCATTGAAACTTTCAATGCTAAAATAACAACTTCATCAAGAAAGAGTGGCTAGTGTAAATATTATATAATAAACCTGTATTATAAGTTAACAATATTGAGTTAATTTTAGTTTAAAGATTTTTTTTTAAAAAAAGGAATTATTAGAAAGATTTTGATTTAGTATATTTTGGAATCTTCTTCTATCTATCTATATATATAAAGAAGGATGTTTGTCTGTGGGTGGGTCTGTGGGTCTGTGGGTGGGTCTGTGTGTACGTTTTTTATACAAATCTACAGTTTTATTCCGATCTTGATGAAATTTCGCATACATGACCTTCAAAGCATGAGGAAGGTCACTGTCTACTTCAGATTTCGAAAAAATAATAAATATCGATAAAAAATCGATATTCATGGTTATGGCAAGGCATATTAATGAGAAATATCTCATGACCAACAATGCAAGGCAAAGTTGGTACAACAATAGGTATCAACAATGGTATCAGCACGCAATTCACAAACACACTGCATGAACCAACAATATATATATCTCATGACTAACAATGAAAGGAAAAGTTTGTGCAAGTGTAATTATCCCGGGCAACGCCGGGTACCTCTTCTAGTATATATATAAAGAAGGATGTTTGTTTGTTTGTGGGTTTGTTTGTGGGTTTATTTGTGGGTTTGTTTGTTTGTTTTTTATACATATCTACAGTTTATTCCGATCTTGATAAAATTTCGCATACATGACCTTTAAAGCATGAGAAAGTTCACTGTCTACCTCAGATTTCGAAAAAATAATAATTATTGATAAAAAATCGATATTCATGGTTATGGCAGGGCATATTAATGAGAAATATCTCATGACCAACAATGCAAGACAAAGTTTTTGCAACAATGGTATCAACACGCAATTCACAAACACTCTGCACGGACTAACAATATATATCACATGGCCAACATTGCAAATAAAAGTTTGTGCAACAATAGGTATCAACAATGGTGTCAACACGCAAAGCACCAACACTATGCAAGGATCAACAATATATGTCTCATGACCAACAATGCAATATAGAATTCAATGCATAGAATTCCTGTTATTCTTAGAAAAGAGAATTCTTAGTACTTAACAATTTCTTGAAAATCTTTAAAAATGATCAGTAACTGGAGATAACGAGTTAGCAGACTATTGAGAAAGAGTGAAAGACGATAGAGGAAGCACTCCTTTAGCTCTGTGCTGTATTGAGCAAATGGTAAGCAAGTAAATAGAAGAATCGGCGACCGCTAGACTACACAAAGTGATGAATGGCCAATTTATGCTTCAAGACATCGAAATAAGAAAGGAAATTGCAACAACATCAAGTGAGTAAAAAATTATTTAGACTAGAAGGCATCCTAGGAGAGGTCCATCCATTGTGAGCCTTTAAAAATTTTTTTTCGGTAAATCAAGTCCCGGTATATCACCTAGAATGGATTTTTTCAGTGAAGAGGTAAATTCCTGTCTTCGGATTTTTCTTAGAATGGCTAGTCTAATTTAGCTTTTTGAGGTTGTTCTGTTTACCTACAAGCGTAATTATCCCGGGCAACGCTGGGTCCTCTGCTAGTCTGCTATAAAAACTTCAGGCATTAATGCACCTATAATGTAGGTTCTGATTGGTAGCCTTGAATTGGTTATAAAAATGTGTTGATGTGTTGACTATGGCCTCTTTCATCGACAATGGTTTTTAGCCCACAGGAGTCACGATGGCTACATATTTTCCTGTTCCTTGACCCACTCTCGATAAACCCTAAAAACTGTGGTACGTGAAAAGTTCAGGAGAGCTGCCGTTTCTGAAATGATCATTCCAACCCATCTTGCACCTGCCACCAGTAGGCTATTGAAGTAGACTATTGAGAGTAATCTCGTGGCGTCGCAGTGACCAAGCCGCCATATTGCAGGGCAAACCATAGCTGAGAGTGCAGGGAAACCATTGTTTCTCTTGCATCTCTTGACTGTGATTTCTTGTATTGAAATGCAACTTTTAGGGTATCAACAAATGAATTTGCGTTGTCTAATTACGCGAAACAATTAAGCAAACCTTCAAGAACAAGATATATTAAAAAACCTAAACTTGGCGAAAGAATTTATATAAAAAATACCTTACGCAATGATGGAATATGAATGTGTAACATTTATATTAGAAACGTTGCTTTATTTAGATTAACAACGGCACTAAATGTAACGTTTTGATTTATCTAAACAACATTTAAACCGGAATTAGATTAACAGCACTAAATGTAAAGTTTAAACTTTAAAGTTTTTTTATCGACTTTTAAACGTTAACTTTTGAAAATATTAGTCTGAGTTTAAATTCTTAAAGGCATTAGGAAAATGACTACTAAAAACAAATTAAATTCTTTAAAAATTGTTACTTTTACCAAAATCAACTATTCTCACAACATAAGTGAGATTAACATTAAGAGAAAAATATCATTCAGGAAAGTATAGTGGATTTATAATCTAAACATCATTTAGACTAGACATTGCGTTGTGTTTTTAAAATTTAAAAGCTGGAAAAAGACTTATAATAAAAATTAAGCTAAATAAAATTGTATACAGTCAAAATGTGTTTGCAGACAAGAAAACATAAGCAGCAGGCATGGTAAAAGAACTGAATTTATATTTTAATATTTTAAAAGGATAAGCTTTATAAAAATATGTTTTTACATATTAATCCCGATAAATTCAAACAGCAAGATGCATTACAAAAGGAAACCCACAATTGTATGTGAATCAAGTAATTTATTGAAAACATAGCAACATGAAAATTGCTGAATAAAATTGAGAAAACATACAATAGTTATGCACGTAAAAAAAATTCAGAGCACTCGTGTGGCCACCACAAATGAAAAAGAAAATTGATATGCATTTAAGCTTAAACAAGCTCAAGACTCAGATATTTGCATGAAATGCAAAAGTATTAACAGTAATAGGAATGCTTGATTCACCCACAGTTGTCAACATTAATTTTTGACAATAAATAATGAAAAGAAAGCTTGTATATAGAAAAATTTCCTTACCATTTTCCATGAGGTAAAATGGAAGGTAGAAAATACAAAAAAATTAAAAATAATTATTTGACTACTCCACTTTAGCCATTTTGTTAGATGCAAAGGGACCAAAATTTTAAAAAAAACTTAAAACCCCCCCCCTTTAAAATTGATGAAGAAAATTTTAAATTACATTGGGTCCAAAAATGAAGATAAGAAAAATGAAATTACATAAAAATAACTTTTATAAATTTAGAAAGGTTAAAAGTCCAAATTGACAAATTTAATTTCAAGTCCCGATGGGCATGACTAGTACACTATAGACAGAAAAACTTTACATTACATAATGGATAATTGATGAAGATGACTTCCGGAGAAGAGATTGACTGGGGAATCCAGACAAATCTGTATCACAGTTTATAAAAACAAATGTCCATCTCGAAAGAAGTGGACGAAGAGGATGAGAATGAAAAAAGGCTTACATATCCGGATGCTTAAAGAATGGTGTAATCAAGAATTTATCTTTATAGAAATATTCAGACAAACCTCAAGGGCTGCCCCACCTATGTAAACGCCTCAGAAAGAAGCCCGTCCGCCCACCGGTGGGTCATCGATGTCGAGGGGAAAGGTGAAGAGGTACGAGATGTTAGTCGTATCCCCTTCGATGACCTTACAGAGACGCTGAGGTGTTGTATAACGTCTCCGGAACGTAGCTGAACCAAGCCGATGCCATTCAAGATGAAGGAAGGTCCTGAGATGGATGGCCCCTCCAGATAGCTGAGGCTGGCAGATGGACACCAGCAGATCGCTGCTGATGGACCAGCCAAAGCTCTCTGTTCATAAAGGCGATGGAAGTGGCTAGGTCCACCTTATACGGAGCAGTCCATCAGAAATCGCACTGACTGGTAGGTAAAGTCAGTCAGAAGATAGTGACGAGAGAGGCGATCCCAAATGGACTGTGCAAACGGACACTCGTAGAAGACATGAGAAACGATCTCAAGCAACCCGCAAAACTGGCAACCAGCAAATCTGACCACTCCCCAGCGATATATACATTGGAGAGAGTCGAACCCATGGTGCAGCAAGCGCCATTGAAAAATGAAGACGGCCTTCTCAAAGGCTAGAGATTTAACGGACTTCAAGATGGCTGACCAAGGGTACTCAGGGTGCCATCGTATGATGTCAGAAGTCGCACCCTGGTCAGCTAGACGAAGGTTTCCCCAGTCCTGCGGGTCGAGCTGTCGAAGGCCAGACAGGAAAGATGGCAAATCTCGCCAGACTAGATGGTAAAAGTCCGGCGAACGTGAAATGATCGTCACTGGCAGCGTGGAAGGAAAAGGTAGCTTGTTCCCTTTCAAGAAGAAGCGCAGATGCAGAAAGAAGAAGTTGGCCCAGATGGGGGGGAGGAGGATGGGAGGAAGATCGTCTCTGGCCGCGATGAGGTATCGTCGGATGTTTGGCAAGCCCAAAGCGGCGACCCTTGTGGGTTTATTAGAGCCTTGTCCAACACTGCGATAATAAACGTAAAAGTTCATGCATTAGCTTTGGTTAAACGTGAACTAAACTTGTGGAAGAAGCATTGTCCATTCTTAAAGAGAAGCTTGGAAAATTCGAGGAGAATTTAAGCAAGGCACTTAACGTTCAAACTTATCTAAGAGAACTATTTTAAAACTAAAATTAACGATTTGAATCAGTACCCCTTGACGGAGACGGGAGAGCCAAGCGCAGCTCGCGCTTGCAATGCCGTGATCGTACGTTTGCTGGCTGGGCGTGGCGCTCGTAGTTTGTGAGGCGTCATCCTCTAACGTCTCGCAAGTCGAAGTTGATTCCGGTGAACCGTCGAAATCCTCCTTGGCGCTCGTATTTGGCAGAAGCGCAAGTTTGCCTTCCGATGTCCCGTCCGGTGAAACTACGTTTCTCGAAGTCGATGGGGTGTCGTCCAAATCGTATTCGAAATCGAATATAGGTCGGCGGCTGGGCCTGGATGTCTGCTGTCACTCTTCACAATCGTCCGTTTGGTTTCCTAAATGCCCTATGTGATCGTTTAGCTGTCCTCTACGATCACCGCAATTGACATCATATCGGGCGGCTTTAGTGGCACTAGGTTCCGGCGAGAAATACAATGAGATCCTCGGCCGATGGGGGAACGTCCAATATCTCGATCGCTTTCTTACGTTCGGTGGGACACTAGAGCATAAATCATAGAAAGCTCTGTTAGTAAAAGTTCGAGTTTTTACACTTGCCTGATGTATGGGGCGAGCACGATAGCCTCTTCGCTTTGCCGTGTCGTCCTTCCTCTCCTGGTCGAAGGCACTCGATTCCCCCTTAAGCTGGCTATTGCAATGTCACTCGCTTGGGCACCGGCTCGACGGGAGACTTCGTGATTATTTCCATCACGCACTTGGGAAATTTCCGCACTCGATGAGCTCGAAGATCTCTATCTCCAAAAGAACTCCGTCGGTGGACCCTTCTTTCCTTCGCTCGCCATCTGATCGGAAACCTTTCTGATTCTTCCTTCTCTGCTCCCGCCTTTTATTTCGGTCTTTAATGAGCCATTTTTGCATGTCGTTCCTTTCATCCAATGAACGGCTCGGCTCGTCTTTCTCGGTCTTTCTGCTTGTTCTATTATTCTTCTTGGGTGCCGGGTAGCTGTTTTTCTCCTCTTTCACCTGCTTCTTCTGATTCCTTCTTCCTCTCCCTTTTCTTTGCCGAAGAGTCGGATCGTCGGAATTTTTTGTCTCTCTTTCCGATCGAATTCGACGATCTGACACAACTGTCCCAATTCCGAACATTATGCGAGCAGTGATCCCCTCCCTGCATCATCCTGTAAGTGCCAGTGCCATTAGCATACGATTGCAGCTTCTGGATTGCACGCACAGAGAACGTTACGGAGACTGCCTCAGATACTACAGCAACTTCGCTACAGACGGTAATGGTGCCTCGAAAGAGCAGCATGGAGCCATATAGAATAGCAGCTGATCTCTTGAGCCTCGCTTTTGTCTTGGTGAGGAAGATAACCTCATCCGCGTGTAATTGTACGGGGTGGGATTTCATACGATCCTCGATCACCGTTGATGTTCATCAGAGGCATTTTGACGGCTCAACGTTACGTTGATGAGGTCCTTCGCCCGGGTGGCCATGCCTATTGTGAAACCCAGTCCCAATGCTCTTTTCCAACAGAACAATGCTCGTCCTCATAGCAACTGCCATCTCAAAAGCTTGCCTGCAGCCATTTACAATATGCCGTGGCCAGCAGCATCTTCAGACCTATGGGATGCTATGGACGGTCTGTTAAGACTCCACCGCTGGCACAAGATCAAAACTTTCTAACTTGCAAGCCAAAGTTCAGTATGCTTGGAATGAGCTGAATCAAGACTACGTTAAGAACTTGTACTACTCCTTGGCAGAATACATTAGAAATAATGGCGCCCCAATAGATTTATTTATTTTGCGAAATTTACATTTCATTATTTTATCAACTATTTAAAAATTTATTATTTTACTTAATATAATCTGTAACTTGGACATACACATAATCGTGATCCTTTAAAGTACGATAAAATAGGTTTATTATTGGAAAAGGGGTTTGTTGGATTTCTGTTAGCTTGAAAAAAATAACCCAAACAATAGAACTCTTAACTGATGTTTTATGTGAGTAACATACAGGGTGATTACAAAAGAACTTCACGCTTTTAAAAATTTATTACATCAAAGCTATTCAGAATATAGACACACCACATATGGAATTTTAAAGAAAAACTCTTGAAGTTTATTGTGATACAGTTAAAGATGTTCAATATACCCCCCCTGTCGTGACACGGCATACATCAATGCGGTAGTCGAATTCGTCCCAAACCTGCATTAACATGTTTCCATCAATCCCACGTATCGCTACCGTAATGCGTTCTTTCAGCTCGTCTAGGTCACGGGGAAGGGGTAGGGTGAAGACCTTGTCCTTTACACACGATTTGAAAGAACCCATTACGGTAGCGATACGTGGGATTGATGGAGACATGTTAATGCGGGTTTGGGACGAATTCGATTACAGGGGGGCATATTGAACATCTTTAACTGTGTCACAGTAAACTTCAAGAGTTTTTCTTTAAGAATCCGTATGTGGTGTGTCTATATTCTGAATAGCTTTGATGTAATAAACTTTTAAAAGTGTGAAATTCTGTTGTAATCACCCTGTATTATTATACATGAAGCATTGATATTGGCATTAATGCCTGAAGTTTTTATAGCGAATTCCAAAATCAACTAAATCAAAATCTTTCTAATAATTCCTTTATTTAAAAACTCTTTAAACCAAAATTAACTCAACATTGTTAACTTATACTATATGTTTATTATGTAATATTTACACTGCCCACTCTTTCTAGATGAAGTTGATGATGCTCTTAGCAGGAGAGGAAGTGCAGATTCTGTCATCCTGGTGAGCGACTTCAATGCACACGTAGCGGCGGATGACCAAACGTTCGTTTCTAAGAATTATTAACAATACGCATAAAATTAGTATAGCAGACGATATAGATAGGACAGTCTCTATCGAGGCGCGAAAGGAGATAAACGTGTCTCTCTTGAGATCTTTTAACAAATGTAAAAATTTTTGCGGATGTGACACCTCATCGATACGTTCGGCGCTTGTTAGTTGAATGTGACAAACTTTTTGGCCAGAGCTGTACGTAAAGACAGTTTTCATAATATCATTACGCATGCGCTTAAAGCAATTCTTAATTGTAAATTATCACTAATAAATATTAATTAAGGAAGGAAAAACTAACTTTGACAAAAGTATAGACTAAGATATTTCATTTAAGACCAAAATGAAGTTTTGAAGGTGCAGTAGTTTTCTCCAACGAACTGTCAAAAGAATCACCCTTGAAATTTAAATAAAGTTTTTTTTTTAATTAAAGGGATGGAGATTAATAATAAGATGGGTTGTTTACAAGTCTAATTTTGACGGGATCCATATAGTATTATTTTATTCGCTTAAGCATTCACAAAGCATCAATATCTATCCTGGATTAATATTATCAAAAAAGTAATAATTATTTTGTATTATGAAATGCAACATTTAATAAAAATTTCTTGGTTATATGAATCACATAAAATTACAAAATCTGATAATTTTAAGCTACATGAAATAGATCGAAATGAATTTCGTAAACAATTTTTAACGGGAAAATGACACCAAAGCTGAAGTTGATTTCATATAGTTTTGAATACTATCCTGATGCTAAATATCAATTTTATTCTTTTTTTACTTTCATTTTTAATAAAGAAATAACTTAAGGCCAATGATTTTGAATTTTGTCAGAAACTCCCGCAAGAGCGTTGCTTATGACGTCAGCTTAGCCAAACCGAGGCCGACGAGATTTACATGCCGTGGCGCGATTCACAACAAAGGCCCGACGAGATTAACAGGGCCTATAAATCTCATCGGCCTCGGTTTGCCCATACCACGCAGCTAACGTTTCGCTTATTTGTTAAAAAAATTGTAATTTTTCCGAAAAAAAACTTGTTTTTCTTTTTTTATGCTACATTTTTTCTGAATATTTATTACCTCGATAGCGATATTTTTGGTGTCATTTGCCCTTTAACCTTCTTGTTAATACAGACTATGTTCCTTTTATGTTATACGGAAGTGAATTCAGAAAGTTAGCTAGCTTGGCTCTTTTCCTGAACGCATTCGCTAGGGTACGCTAGCTATGCCCATTCGTAGCTGGCTAGGTTTTTAAGCTAACTGCTCAAAAATTGGCTTCGTTCAGGGCCGTACCCAGGGGGACCCCTAAATCTGTTACATGGGGGACTCTCCCCCGCAAGCAGGATTGGGTCAGTCCCCCGAAAAAAAAATTCTGGATACGACCCTGGCTTCGTTGTTCATTCGCAAAATGGCCAGTTTGCGTCCACGGAAACAAATGTTCATGAAACTATAATCGAAACACGAAAAATGAATTTATTTTACACACACCAGTGATGAGATATTTAAGGCTAAGTCAAGGAGAGATTGTAGTATTGATTATTTTATTTACTTCTATATAACTAAAATTTAATTTAATTTAATTTTAATTTAATTTTTATTTGAAATAATTAACTTGCCGTTGATTTAATTATTGGATTAATGAACAATTAGAGCTTGCAACAGAAATTAATCAAATAAAGCAGAAATGATTGATTTT